>JAODUH010000001.1:354708-403903 GCA_027564835.1 Typhlichthys subterraneus | reverse complement strand
TTTTACTTTTTTACTTTTTAATTTCCTTTTGTTTAATTGCATTTCTTCCCTTCATCCTTTGTTCAAATGTTTTTAACAGTAAAGCACGTTGAGTTGCACATTGTGTATGAAAGGTTCTATACAAATAAAGTTTATTATTATTATTATTTATTATTATATTCACTGCATGCAATTGTTTTAAGTTGATGTGCGTATGCAGGTTGGGGGGGTTAACCACTGTCCTAAATGACAATAATGGTGAGTGAATGTCTGATGTGTTCGCTGGGTGTCGTACCTTGTGCAGGAAGCATGTCAAGAAGGAGTAAACCATGTTGTTGTTGAGGAAGGTCCTCTCGTCCATCAGGATACACTTGATGTACTCGGCGAACGTTGGGTCTTCACAGAGGAGCTTCACGCAGCTCTTGGCCATGGCAGACTGCAATGGCAGTCAGTGCAGCATTTAGCAACCACTTCAGAACTCCCTCCATAGTTTAATATCTGAACACGCGCTACATTACCTGGGACTGACAGAGCTCGGTCCATAATTTGGGGAAGATGTCCAAGTGTAATGGCATTCCCTCATATGCTATCAAGACACCTGCACCAACACAGATACATCAGTGATGTGCAGTAGCAGGAACTCCATCCTGGAAGGTGCTATTGCAATTGATACATGCTTACACATATTATAGCAATTACTATATGTTACATTTATGTTTAATGATGGCTGATGATCTAATTTAATCCATATACCCCTTGGAATGTATGTATGTTGGTAAACAACCTTGACATTAACACCATAATATTTACCATGATGTCTCTGTTTCAGGATATTTGGAATTAAGGTTATATCACTAAAGCCTCTCTGGAGAGAACTATTTGACTGGTTCACACATGATGGCATGACATTAGTAGCTAGTCTAGTGAAACAATGATACAGACTACAAATGCCCACAGGCACATCAACATACTTAGCTTGACCAGGGTATCTGTGAACTTCTCACAGTTGATGGCCACGCGACACAACAGGTGGATGAACTGGTGATAGGACAGGAAATAATCTAGCAGCATCCGGTCATAGACCTCATCTTTCCCCTGAGAAACAACACACACACAGAGAGATCAGGTCAAGTGGCTTGTGGGGACCTGGTGTGATGAGACCTGGTGGAGCAGTAAGTCCACTTGTAGAGCAGGCAGGAGCTGAACGTCTGACCTTGCTGCTCTCCACCATGGTGGGAAGCAGACACATGTTGAGCTCCGGTCGCGGGGGGCGGATGTTGTTCTTCCCTCCCATTAGCTTGATGTTCTCTCTGCATGGAAGGTACGGGCCACACGACACTGGACACACACACACACTTATGACCAGTCTGGATATGAAATATGTGCATACATGGTAAATATAATAATACAATAATATTAATAAAAACTACGAATCACTTCTTTTTTGGGCCATTTCTATATTTATTTATTTATTTATTGTGGAGAGGAGTAGGAAACAGTTGGAGCAAACTTACTGGGGATGTTGCTGTGGTGGTATGTACAGTGGTTGTGCTGCAAGAAAGGCACCAGCGTGTGCAGGAAGTCATGAGGGCTCAGGAGAACCAGCTCCTTCAGCACGTCTGGAGCACAACACCACACCAAGCCACATACAGTCAGTCAGTCTGTGTGGATGCTGTCTCATCGCCTCATCTCGCTATGCATGGTCTAAAGCTACAACTACACCAAGGCGTGGAATAACGGCATGCTCCCCACATGGGCGCATGCTCAAGCGGGGGCTTTACCTTCTGAGTCTGCGTGGACACCGAGAAAGAATAAAAATGTTACAGGACTATTATCACAGCTAGTGAATAGTGAAGCACAACAAGGACACCACAATCTAGTAGCCTAGTGCAGTGGTTCTCAAACTGGGGGTCTCTGGTTATTTTGGGGGGTCGCGAGCTGAAAAGTTTGAGAACCTCTGGCCTAGTGCAGTGTGCTTGCGTTATCAAATGTAGTCTATGCCTTCTGTTAATTCAAAAGTAATGAGAACATCAAAGGTTCACAGAAAAGGCAAGCAACAAAGCCCATATACACTACCGGTCAGAAACACACACATTTTTCCAGTTTATTATTAAAATTCAAGCAGTTCAAGTCCAATGAATACATTGAAATTGTTCAAAGGTAAATGGTGAACTGCCAGAGGTTAAAAAAAAGTTAAGGTTATCCAAAACTGAAAAATAATGTATATTATACAAAATGCCCTTTTCAGGGAACAAGAAATAGTTAACTTAAAGCTTTTCTGCAGCAACGGATGTTGATCAAGCCTTGAACGTTGGTTTTACCAACTCCCACATGGTTCCCAACTTGCCTTGATTACTTACAACCCCCTGTCTGCATAAAAGTAGTGTTGGAACACTGTGTTACCATACCCTTGTGAGTATTTTAACAGTATTGTATTGCAGAAAGTTGTGTTGCTATAAAAATGGCAAGAAAAAGGCAATTAAGTTAACAATGGAAGAGACACAGACCATCATACCACTTAAAATGTAAGTCATTCCGCCAGAGAAATGGCCAAGAAAGTCAAGTTATCAGTGAGTCTCCTTCACCATCAAAAGGCACTCAGAAACATGGGGAAACTGACAGAAAGAGGTCTGGCAGACCCAAAGCCACAACAGAATCACAAGAAAAGATTCTGAGAGTCAACAGCTTGAGTAATAGGCAGTTCACAGGACAACAGCTTCAAGCACAGCTTAAAAGTGGTCGTAATAAGCGAGTGTCAGTTTAAATTGTAAAGAGATGTAACCTTCGAGATGCTGTTTGACAGGTCGAGATGCAGCAAGAAAGCCATTGCTAAGACGTCAGAATAAAAAAAAAGAGGCTTGCCTGAGCCATGAAACACCGCCAATGTACTACCATGGACTAGAAGAAGGTGTAATGGACTGATGAATCAAAATTTGAAAACTTCAGTTCATTGCGCAGGATACATGTACGCCATCGATTAGGCGAAAGGATGGTTCCTTTCTTGGTGTGTGTGACATCAACTATCAAACATGGAGAAGGAAGTGTTATGGTCTGGGGCTCTTTTGCTGGATCCAGGGTCGGTGACTTGTACAGAGTGAGGCACCCTGAACCGAAATGGCTACCACAGCATTCTGCAGGGCCATGCAGTACACTCTGGTATGCGCCTAGTTGGTCAGGGGTTCATCCTACAGCAAGATAATGACCCAAAACATAAATCCAAGCTATGCCAGAACTACCTTATGAAAGAAGAACAAGATGGTAAGCTTAAAAACATGGAGTGGCCAGCATAGTCACCAGACTTATTACCTATTGAGCTGGTTTGGGATTAATTGGACAGAAGAGGGAAAGAAAAGCAACCTACAAGTGATGTATGGAAACTTCTGCGACAGAGTTGGGAATAACCTTCTGAAGAATATTTGATTTCCATTGTAGACAGAATGCCACAAAAGCTGTTGTATCTGCCAGAGGTGGCTACTTTCAAGAGTCAAAAGATTAGAATACATTTTCATTTATAAATTGATTCCATTATATCTTTTTTTACTTCAATTGTTATATTTGCATACATTTTCAAATAAATGTTCCAATAAAAAAACCTGAATTGGGGTTCTAAAACCATTGACAGGTAGTGTACATTTGCAGTAATCTGGAGGTTGATTCATTGAGGCTATTACTCATGGACTTTAAACCAATTATGTATCTACCACGTTAAACTGTTAGGTTTTTGTGTTTATTATCTTGCAAGAAAGCCCAATAGCCTTTACCTAGATTCTGATTGGTGGAGACACTAGCGATTTCTAAGACCTCTAGCTGCCACTCCAAAAATGTAATCGCCAGCCAAAGGTTTTGGTTGATAGGAGTGGTCGGTCCAGCGGCTACACTAAAGAGTCTATCAGCGACCTGGCCATTTCTGTTGATAAGCAGTCGCTCCCACACGCACAAGCAAAAATCGCCGCTCTGTAGTTCTAGCTTAAAGCAGTGTGTTGTGTGTGTGTTACCTAGGCAGGCGCTACGGAGCTCTGGGGGGCTGTAAGAGTTGAGCAGGGTTAGCAGCTTGTGGGCAAAGTCTATCCTTTCCTGCCACTGGATGAGAGCCTGCTTCACATCTAGACAGGACAAACGTCACATCACTATTGCTCATGACGCATTAAGTATGTTTAATGGTAGGGCTTGTCATGCGAAAGAATGAACCGGTAGAAGCAGTGAAGTGGTTTGTTTGTGAAGTATAAACCCTGTCGTGTGATGTTTTGTGGATGACCATGGCCGTCAGATAAAGGAGTCTCCACCGACTAGCCAGAGGGCCAGGATGTGGTGCTAATACATTACTGAACATAGAATAGCTTGGTGTAGCTTCATTAGATATATATGTTGTTAGCATCTAGATGTAGCTTCATTAGCTATATGCTAGATTCTAGATGTAGTTTCATTAGCTTCTAGATGTAGCTTCATTAGCTATATGTTGTTAGCTTCTAGACATAGCTTCATTATTAGCTTTTAGATGTAGCTTCATTAGCTGTATGTTGTTCGCTTCTAGATGTAGCTTCATTATTAGCTTCTAGATGTAGCTTCATTAGCTGTATGTTGTTAGCTTCTAGATGTAGCTTCATTATTAGCTTCTAGATGTAGCTTAATTAGCTATATGTTGTTAGCTTCTAGATGTAGCTTCATTATTAGCTTCTAGATGTAGCTTAATTAGCTATATGTTGTTAGCTTCTAGATGTAGCTTCATTAGCTATATATTGTTGGATTCTAGAAGTAGCATCATCGGCTATATGTTGATAGCTTCTAGATGTAGCTTCATCAGCTATATATTTTTGGCTTCTAGATGATTCATTAGCTATATCTTGTTTGCTTCTAGATCGTATCTGATGTCAATGCTTTCCATTAGCAACACGTCACAGACCAGCCATGTCATCAAAAGGAGACAGGACACGCCCCCTCCATAAAAAGCTCACCTTTGCGCTGCAGGTATGGCCGCGTGGCTTTCAGCACGGACAGGAAGATGGACAACAGCTCCACCAGGTCTCCTGTGACGTGGCAGGCTGTAGCCTCATGGTACATCATGTGCAGCGTGTTGAAGGACTAAACACACGCACACACAGAATAACATCTTTATTTAAACATGCAGCTGGGCAAAACAGCAGTTCTTTATAGGATGTTATTATACAGAGGTGATGTGAAACCTACCTCAGTCATAAGGATGAGTCCTCTGTTGAAGACCACCAGTAAACGGTCCTCGTCGTTCTCCAGTAAGACCCTGAAAGCGCTGGAGGGACACACACATCAAGTATGCAGCCGTTACAAACAGGCTGACCCAGAAGAAAGCCACCGTTTCATCTTAACGATTTCATTTTTAGAAGTGGGCGGGTTATTATCAAACTGAATGAAACAGCAGGTTTTAAACATGGTCCCAAAGCTCACTCTAGGATGTGGAAAAACAAGTCATTCAAAAAATGCTTACAAGTACTACTGTTTAGTAAATGAAACAGCAATTATATATTTACTTTAAAAATGTTTAAAAGAAAAAGTACTCTACATGTGTGTGAATTATTGATTTGCGATTGAGTGAGCGAGTGAGGAAGTATGAGCTAGTGAGTGAGTGTGTGAGTGAGCGAGTGAGGAAGTATGAGCGAGTGAGTGAGTGAGGAAGTATGAGCTAGTGAGTGAGTGAGGAAGTATGAGCTAGTGAGTGAGTGTGTGAGTGAGTGAGTGAGGAAGTATGAGCTAGTGAGTGAGTGTGTGAGTGAGTGAGTGAGGAAGTATGAGCTAGTGAGTGAGTGAGGAAGTATGAGCTAGTGAGTGAGTGAGTAAGTATGAGCTAGTGAGTGAGTGAGTGAGTGAGTGAGTGAGTATGAGCTAGTGAGCTAACCTGATGAGCGTGGTCCAGCAGGAGCGGCCATCCAGGCAGCGTAGGTAACAGCTGATGGTTGTCTTCTTGAACTGCTTCACATCCTCCACCTCCTCCTCCCTCATGTCAGCCCGCTGGGCCACAAACAGCTGCATCAGGTTGAACAGCTCCTCCACTGCCTGTAGGGGGCAGCATGCAGAATAACAAGGATTTAAGGTACATTTGGAGAACAATACCAGATCAACACTCCAGATCAGTGTTTACCCTGACCTAGTGGGCGTCCACTAGGGGTGGGAATCACCAGAGGCCCCACAATACAATACCATCACGATACTTATACCACGGTACGATATTATTGCGATTTTAAACTATTATCTTTTCAAATTTCAAATGATGTCTCTAAAATAAAGCATCAGTTTGTTCATCTCACAAATTGTATTGCTGCAAAATGTGATTGTCAAGCCAACTAACTGACATGAACATGTCATAAATATTGTATACACCAAGTTAAATCCTCATGTACAATTTATATAATGAAACTGCAATACTTGGCGTCCGTGTATCGATACAGTATTGCCATGGGAACAATCGCGATACTGTGCTGTATCGATGTTCCCCCCACCGCTAACGTCCACCAGTATGATCCCAGCACATGCCAGAAGGCCACCTACCCCGGGGTACTGGCTGGCGTGTGGCGTCAGGTTCTTGAAGGCCCACTGGATGTTCTGGTGCGAGGCCAGTTGCCTCGTGAAGGCGGGCGCCTGCTGGCAGCACATGCGCAGGATGCCGTAGTAGGCGGGCAGCATGCCGCGGTTGAACAGCACCACCTCCTGGTCGTCGTGGTCAGCCAGGATGTAGTTGAAGGCGATGTTCTTGGTCACCACGGGGTTGTGCACCACCAGGCGCACGTTCTCCGGACACTCCACGCACACGTTGTACCAGAAGGACAGCAGGGCCTGCTTGTTGTGGTTAGTGGCGATGGCAGGCTCCGACAGCTTGGGCTGGGGGTCATGTGGACAGATGGTCAGTTAGGTCAGTTAGGTGGTCCTGCATTCTAAGAGCTATGGGTCAAAATGCTTGTCATCTTATAGCGGGGTTGTGGGGGTTGGGGGAGATTGGGACCGGGATCAGGAAATGGAAGACTCAAGTTTGAACCCAGAGCACATGCACATGGTAGTGATGCTGCTGCACGTGCCACAGCTGCCCTGCATCTTTAAATACACTGTATAACCTTGATGCTGCACAAAAAACACACACACACACACACACACTGGGATGAAAAGCAAGCGTACCTGGAAGAGGTTCCACAGGTCCATGAAGTAGCCAGAGAACATGAGCTTCTCCGTCTTAGAGATGAGGCAGTAGCTCATGAAGCTGAAGTACTGCACCAGCTTGGTGGTGCCGTGCACGGCCGCGTCCACGTACAGCTTGGCGCGTGCCAGCAGCCCCAGTAGCAGGTTGTACACCTGGTGCAGGACCACCGTGGTGTCCGAGGACAGCGGCAGCTCCCGCGTGGGCAGGTGCAGGGAGCGCGTGGAGCGGAACATCTGGCGGAAAGAGTTGCTGGGGATGAGGGACACCAGGAGGTACGCCGCCGCTACGGAGGGGAGGGGGGGGGGGTCAAAACATATCCACATGACTCCTCCAGAGCAAGTCATGTTCATCTGCATAGGACAGGGCTGGTCAACGTCTGGACGGCAAGTAACACAGGGACACAGCACAGGTTAACTGTCTACGTCATGATCTGACTCAACAGGAGAGGCATGCACCACGACATAACTCCATTACCACGTTAAACTGACACTGAATTATATGTTGGGAAACTTAATGACACATGCTTCCTATTTGCAGGTCTTGTAAATATGTTAGATGAGTAGGCTATGGTATGGTATGGTATGGTAGTAGGCTATGGTATGCTATGGTAGTAGGCTATGGTATGGTATGGTAGTAAATTAAGTCCTGCAACTAACGTTGCACCGAAATTACAAATCTAAACTTGTGAGTGACAATGCTAACAGCCAATGAAAACAGACTTTTTGCTTCCTGAAAGTGGTGTCAAGCATAAAGGGGTCTATATATCAGACATTCAGCACAGAGTTGCTTATGTGACGTAGTGCTGATGAACGGAAGAGGCTGAGACTAATACAGATCTAAGTCATACCTTGTGTTGTTAATGCGTTACAAAGTGAAATAAGATTTTCTACTGATCAGTATATTTCTTGTGACTATCTAGGCTTGAATGCATTTTGGCCATCTTGACTGTCCAACTTGAATGTATGTTGCTTAAAAGGTTCTAAGTGAGTTAAAACTTATCTTGTTACCACCGATCGTTAACTGACGTCTAACCATAAATACAAATCAGATGAGGGACTTTTGAGGAATAAGTCTGAGAACCCCTTGCATGTAAGTTAAAGAGAGAATCCTCAATTTGTCCACAGAGTTCTGCCTGTAGTAGAAGCTAGAGGTCGAGATTTTTAAAGGCCGATATAATAACCATCGTTTGGAGCCGGAAAAAGCCGATAGCCGATTAATCGGTCGATCATTTTCAAATGCCAAAATAACCAGCAAATAATTAATAGGCCTGTCAGGCCATTAGTATTTTATAACAAGTGACAACAAGTATTTGTACAAGCATTTTATACATTATAATTATGTACGGTATACTTTCATGCTTGAGGTACTGTATATATTGCCATTATATTTCATAAAGCAACCACCAGATGGCAGTAAAAGATGGCATATGAGGTACAGCTACCGTTGGCTGTCACTTGCCAGTGTTTACTTTTAATGAATTGTGCAAGGAATCTTACAGATTAATTCAAAATAACCACTGAAGGGTAAAGGAAACAATATGGCTTGCATTTTAAAACAATAAGCAATTGAGACATACCATTTGACACGTAAGTGAATTTACCGCAGCCCTGCAATTTACAAAATTGTGATAAGAAACCTTTAGAAACCTTTATACAATTTGGGGTGGCCACATGCTAATTTATAATCTTGTAGTTTGTTAGGATTCTGAATAGCGGATTACGGTTGCGTTTCATTTCCACTGTTGCAAAAAATCTAGGACTATTCTTGGCAATATAACAAAGTTATATTGCCAAATGAAAAAATAATTGGACTAAATCTACTTTGAGGAATTGTTTTGGAAGCATCAAGGAACGATTTACTATCACAGTCGTTCATCACGCTTTACAGTCATTTTGTAATAGTCGCGTACCGGTATCTGGATCTGGTGGTGGGTCTGTCGGGCTATGCAGTTGTTTAGATATGGCCATTGGCCATTGGATCTTAGCTGTGCTATAGACGTGCATGTTAATGTCATTGTAACAAACAAAAGCATCATCCTCACTTCACAAATAAACCTGTCTTAAAGTTGACTTCATGCTAAAAATGATCCCAGGTAAACAATTAATGAACTTGTACGGAGGCTGTGTCAAACGCAAGGTGATTTACGTGACCGGTGCAGTCTGTGCAGCTATCGGCGGCAAATTCTGCCGATAACGATAGTTGGTAAAACGTCCTATCGGTGAAGATTAGTCGGCAAAACCATTAATCGGCCGACCTCTAGTGGAAGCCACAACTGCGTCATGTGCGGCGGCGGTCCTTACATGTGCGTACGCGTGGGTAGTTGTGAGCCAAGAGGAAACGCTCCACCCAGTTCTCCATGTTCTGGAGGACCCAGCTGTGAGCCAGCTTGTTCCTGGGCGTCTGAACCGCCAACCAATCCAGACACTGAGATGGGTTGTACTCAATCACCTAGAACACACACACACACAGATTTCTAGTTCACATACTCAGAACAATTGTCTTTAATACTAATTGCTAGTGGTGTAACGGATCGCAGTTGATCAGTGACCCGCACCTATCACTCCTCACGGTTCGGCACGCACACGAATCACAGGTTAATAGAAAAGCGCTGAACGTTTTCACGTTTTTGGGGTATGAATCAAATTGGCGTCTTGCTTTGGGAAAAAAGCAAATATAAACATAACAAACACAAGAGGGCTTAACGCGCAGAGCGCAGCCTACTTGGAGCTAAAGTGCCTGTGTTTTCAGTTGTCTTTTCTCTGCCGTGCTCCGCACACTGCAAGGACTGCCTTGGATTGTACCTGCCCTGCTGATACTAATGCAGAGAATGAATCAGCTTTGCGTTCATTGTGCTCGAGTGTGCTGCTACGAGCTAGGCTGAAAGTCAGCATGTCTGGTTTTCTTTGACTTGGGAACTCTGCCGCAACAGTTAAGAGTAGGCATAAAAAGTAATTGTTTATTTAATTTATATTATATTTACTGGGGCAGGATGGTCTAGTGGTCTGGCTCCCAGCCAGAAGGTTGTGGGTTCGAACCACGGTGTTGACCTACCTGTAAGCATCCTTGAGCAAGATGCCTAACACCCTACCCACTAACTGCTCCCGGTGGTTGGTTGCACCTTGCATGGCAGCAATCACCATCGGTGTGTGAATGTGTGTGTGAATGTGAAGCAATACTGTACAGCGCAATGAGTGGCTGGAAGGTTAGAAAAGTGCTATATAAATGCAAGTGATTATTATTTTATATATTTGGCTGAGCCAACACAGGACTAAACTGTTTGCCATGCAACACAAATATTTCCTGCAGATCTACACGCTACTTCGTCTTCACCTGATGACCATCTATAATTAAACTGAAGTGTTATTTGTGGAGATTTATAAATCTTTGAGTTGTAGTTTGTTACAATCTAAGATAATGATTTCTAATATATTAATGTTTATTAGAGCTGTATGGTCTAAGGATGAATCTCTATAAGGCTGTATACAACATGAATGTAGCAGCAAAATGTAAATATAACTATTACATCTAGAGTGAGTTAGTCATAAAGAGCCACATTAAGTAATACATGGAAAACAAAGTTACATCAGTATGGTTAAATATAAGCACACAGTCTGCTGATCCGATCCGTGGCTCAAATCCGAACCGTGATTTTTGTGCACCACTAGTGATTGCTAAGTTAGTGCTGGGTGTCTTTATGGCAGGACAATGGACATATGGTAGTGTAGTACCTCCCAGATCCTCTGGAGGATGTAGGAGGCAAATGAGGGCATCCCTGGAGGTCCCCCAGCAAACTCCATCAACATGCTCAGCAGCTTGAAGAAAGGATTGGCAGCCTACAGCACAACAAAGTTACTTAACTCTTTGATGATTGGCAATAAGTACAAAGATTGAGAAATGTTAAGAAGGTAGAACATGTTGAACTGGTTATGGTAGTGAAGTTGAATCATAAGGTTTGTTTGAAAAGACTAACGTTTACCTCAGGAGTTAGCTTTGCAATAGACGTGAATAGCATGGACACGATCTGCATTGGAAGAACACAACAGACATGTATGAATAAGACCTGGAAATGCTGTACAGGGAGTTCTTGTTCCTAAGCCTATAGGACATTTTCAGAAGGATGTCCAGGGCTCCAGACTAAATTTTACCCACTGGTAGCACTGGTGCTACCAACCTTCTCAGTTGGTCGCAACTAGCACATGATTTGGTCGCACTGGTTTTTATTTTATATTTTAGCGTGGTGAGTTTTCTCACCATGCTAAAATGCATGGTGAGATTCTCACCATGCATGGTGAGAATCTTTGGAATATGGTACGCGTAATTTCACATTGTCATCTACACCTGCGCTATTAACATGCATGGCGAGCAGTGGGACGAGAGCATTACGAAATCTCACTTTATAATATGTAATAAAGTATGCAGCAATTGAAATACTACAATAACAATACAATATCATGTCTGCTGAAAAGCTAATGTTTGACAGAATTTCCATAGTTTAGCCTAGCAACAAGCTGTGCTACGTAAACAAAGTCAACACGGAGTAACAGACTGAATTTGGCAGGCTTTATTTTTAGCGACATTCATTTTTGTAGGACTCGGAGCGTTAAACCCAAAGCAAAAAGACCAAAAGGGTTTATGAATTATTGCTGCTTCAACAATCATGTAGGCTACTCGTTTTAATGAGTTTGTTTATTTATCACTCTGTTGTGGAGAGGGAGGGCCGTTCATTTGAAATGGTTCGTAGCGAGTGCGCCGCAGCTTAAACTGCAATTGTGAAGCGGACCACAAGTCGCACTACTTGTAAAATGTAGTCACACTTTTAAAATAAATATTTTCAAAATGCGACTGAATGGGACTGAAGTCTGGAGCCCTGGTGTCACAGACACATTGGAAATAGCATGGAAAACAATGACAGTGAATAACTGATAAATACTACTGTGATGCCGTCTAGCACTGACCCCAAACCAAGTGTTAAGATAGCGAGTGTCAGAATGTCAACAGGACTTAACCCTGAAGCGAGAGCTAGTCAAGCCACGGTCTGTTACATGTTTTGAATATCGTTATACCTGACATTTACTTAGAATAACAACCTTTCTCTCTGTTAAACGGTATAAGGTGTCTTCGGCACCTAAATCAACCTTTCAATACTACGCACAGCGATCTAATCTGGCTTGTCAGCGTGTGCCTGCGTGATTAGGCTTACGTGTTCAGCCAGCCGGTTGTTGTAGCGACAGAGGCTGTAGATGAGGTTGCACGTCTGCCTGATGTTGATGCCGTCTCTGATGTGCTGGAAGAGGAAGGGAAAGCCTTTCCCTCCGGTCAGCGCTGCCATGTCGCTCTGAGACAGCGTCAGGTGCCTGGGGGGTGCACACAACCATGTACCGCTGGTCAGAAGGCCGTCAATACATTCTACTGCACTGTGCGATGTGCAAAGCTTAATAGTGGTAGCTGCTATATGTGCTTCTCACTGACATGTATGCTGTATCATTAGGTATTGCACGGGTATAATATCAATACATTACACTAGTGTAGTAAAACTAGTCATATTAGAGCTACAGTTTGGACCTTTGCAGGTTAGTTATTTGTGTTGGGGTTTTTGGGTTCTACTTTATGTGCGGCGATGGGTGGATGCCGTATGTGACACATTGAGAATGGGCGTGGCGCCGTACCGCTCAGAGCGAGACTGCTCCACCAGCAGGGCGATGAGCGCGATCATCTTCTCCAGAGCGGCAGGACGGTACTTCTCCTCCGCCAGAGACAAGATATCCTCCTCCTCGTCCTCCTCCTCACCCTCCTCCTCTGACAACACCTCCACCTGGGGCTGAGGGACCACATGGCATCACACACACACACACTAAGGCTCCATTTCCTCTACATGTATTTTGTAATGGCATGACATTGTGTGTTTCCTAGGTGAGCGAGAGCCAGCCTATATTGTAACGTCAGTTAGCAAGCACACTGGTACACCTACGTTCTCTGGGCCTTTGGTGCCCATGTAGAAATGGACCATGATGGAGATGGCTTGTAGTGACAGCAGGAACTGGCTCTGGAGACACAAAGACGATAAAGGCTCACTTCATTAGCATCGGTGCAGAGGCCGCAGGCTAATAGCATGTTGTTGTCTTTAATGATATACCTCCTCCTCTCCCATCTTGGCAAACTCGTAGAGGAACGCAAAATACTCGGTCAGGTGCTTGCTGTGTGGCTTGACGCCGTGCTCCATGATTGACAGGAGCGTCTTGACGAAGCGCGTGACACAGGAGCGACTGCCTATGTCCTCCACGGGACCATCCATGTCGTCAGAACTGAACACACACACACACATACAGTGTGATGAGGGATCATGCATACATGGGTAGCACGTGTTAAAGCAGTGGTTCTCCAACTGTGGTCAGGGTCTAATACAACAGGTGTTCATTTGAGCACGTGTAATCTTTACTTCAATTATTACTTTATATATTGTTTGTTATCTTTACAACATTTTCACGACAAGTTATGGTTGTTAATATAATATTGTTATGTCGTTAGAATAGTGTTTGCTACATGCAGGCTTTCTTAGGCAGATTATTTGGGCCACACTCCCAGACAAGAGAGAGAGCAAGAGAGAGAGTTTAGTGTTGGAGAGTAGTGTTGGCAGGCCAGCAAGCCAACAGCTGATACATACCCATCCTCCATGCCAGGCTGCAGGTAGAGGTGGGCGTGCACCGGCCGCAACCTCTGGATGACATGAATACACAACCTCTGGAACATCTGGAGGACAGGACGCATGTCAACATGTCACAATGGAAAGATGCTACTCTAGGCAGTGTATAACCTGGAACATGTTCATGAACAGTGAAATAGATAGTTGGGAACCTTGGACACTATATACCATACTATTGGCCATTATTTATCTCTGGGTAAATAATAATATAAC
This sequence comes from Typhlichthys subterraneus, assembly GCA_027564835.1. Classification (NCBI taxonomy): domain Eukaryota; kingdom Metazoa; phylum Chordata; class Actinopteri; order Percopsiformes; family Amblyopsidae; genus Typhlichthys; species Typhlichthys subterraneus. Next base: position 389,852 of record JAODUH010000001.1, on the reverse strand, counting down.
ATGAATTCCCAAGTGCCTATGACCAATCTGAGGCCTCAACAGTATTTCTGCAGCGAACTGTTTGGAGGTTAATTCACTTTGTTTGAGGCCATGCATGGTAGATGTACTGTAGCTGTCTGGGCGGGGCCTACGTGAGCCTCCACAGCCAAATGCTGTTGGTGACACGCCCACTTAAGAGACCAGAAGCATTCCATTTTTGCTCCATAGAAATGCCTTACAATTATGGATGGATAATGATCTTTGTATAATTATAAAATCTTTGGATCTACTGCTGTACATTTACATGTGAATGGATGTTCCACTAACCTGTCTGACAATCTGATTGGGACACTTGATGAGGATCTGCATAGGCCACCAGTTATCATCTGCCATGCGGTCCAAAAACCACTGAGAGAGGAGGAGAGAACAGTTGCAATGTTAATGTCTCATTGGGCCTCAGACGCAGCCGTTACTAAGAGACTGATGTCGTCACCTCGCAGGCTGCCTGGCTGTTGTTGAACTGTTTGGTCAGGAGCTCGATCCACTGCAGCATGGTGGGCTGTCAAAGTATCACAGCATTAGTGTGGCAAAGAAGATGGCCGTCACTACAGACACATGAGGGGATTCAGGATTAATCTACATACTACCCATAGATAGGGTTGACATTACCTATACATGCCTTCAGTAGTAGTGTGTTTTGGCTAAGGTATTTCCATATGTAATGTAGAACTACGCTTGTCCCAAGTGGCCAGAAAACACCACTCCTCTTAATTGACAGCTGTGTCATATCTTTTACAAGTATGATGATGATAATGAGTATCCAATGCCATGCCAACAGGCACAATGAGAGGCTAGTGACATCCCCAGTTATACATCTACACCCCGTCTCTCTGTATAAGCCATGTGGTTGTCTTCATTCAGAATGCTTGCCTTCTCCTTGGAGTGAATGAAGGTCTCGAGGACAAACGCAGTGCTGAGCTGTGAGTCAGACATAATACACGAGACAGAAATATCAGTTAGAGCGATGCGTATGGACTTACAGTAATAGTAAGGAATCATTTGACTGTTAAGCAATTATACAATGCACAAAAAGATATAACTTATTTATTTATTTATATATATATAACCTATGTAATGCATACATTATTCGATAAAAAGCATGAACTCATTACTAGTAAAAACAACCAAAATGTTTATGTGAATTAGGGTTGAGCGATGTCTGCCAAACTGGCATTGGATGATGTCTACAGTGAAACATTGGGATGAACAATACAATCGTCCGGGGAATACTTTTGCAAGCCACTGTATATGCTTGCTATAAGCCTATAGTACTTTACCCCTACTAACCCTGTCCTTCCTTAGGTCTGTTGTTAGCATTGCGTTAGCATAATACATTGATTGCATTGCCACATGTAGGCTAAGAGAGATGTGTGTAGATGTATTACACATATTATTGATAGCCAGGGCACGAGCCTATTTGCATCTTCCACTACTGTGTATCGGGTCTAAGTGCACGCTCAGTGCACGCGTGCGTGCGTGCCTTTCAAGGCATCGTCTATCGGCCCAACCCTAATGTGAACGTAAAATTGCCTTTAATCATGCGCTCCTGTGTAAGTGTGCCTAGGGTGACCCACCTTAGCAGTCATCAGGGAGATGGCCTTAGGCTCTGGTAAGGTGCTGGGTATACTGCTGCAAAGCTGCCACATGAACCTGGTTAGAGACAGCAACACATTAGACAAATTACACGCATCGTGTCTATAGCAAAGCGTTAAGTAAGAATAAAGTGCATGCATGAGATATGACGTCTGAAGCCAATAAACAACCGTACAGGCAGACCAAAATTAAACATTAAAGCAGGGTTCTCTAATCCTGGTCCCGGAGGGTCGCTGCCCTGCATGTTTTAGACGTCTCCCTGCTCCAACACACCTGATTCTAATGAACAGCTAGTTATAATGAGCCATTCATTTGAATCAGGTGTGTTAAAACATGCAAGGCAATGGCCCTCCAGGACCAGGATTGGGGAAACCTGCATAAAATTATTATGCTGCCTACCCGAAATAGGTGTGTTCAAATATGTTCTTGTCCTGCAGGAACTGCATGTTGTCATGCCAAATCCACTGAAAGAGACAGACAGCTCAGGAACAACACAAGACATTCAACAGAAGATTCTCTAGTGATGCATCCTACTAAATATGGTCAGAAACCAAAGGGACGTGATTAAAATATCAAACATCTTATTGTAAATAAGATCCTTGATGGTAAATATGATGGCCATTCATCTCATTCTTGGTACCTCCAGCAGGTCTGGAGAGACATCAAAACTGAAGTCCTTCCCGTTCTCCTCCTCCAGTTCCACTCTCTTGTAGAACAGCATGTAAGCACTGTGAGTCTTTACAAAGAACAAACACGCGTCATGTTCCATCATTCACCTACGTGTTGCCAAATCGTTTGGTTATAGAGAGACACACAACCCCCCACTCACCTTCTCAAACGAGAAGTCCATGAACTTGTCGGTCACAGAGTCGTACGTCTTGGTCTGCGAGACAGAGGGTGACAGAAGAGAAGGGCTGTTTCTCAATTCCAAGAACGCTAGGCACATACTTGTGTTCTTGAGAGGTACGGTCTTGCCAAGTGTCCTTCTGAGAATGGTCTTGCAAGAACGCGAGGACAGATCTTGATTGAGATGCATATTTTTGGCTATCGTTCTCTAGGCTATTGCGCAATACCTGACAAGACAACACTGAACGCTTGATAGCTGCGGCCTGTAAGCGGGACCTCACATCTACGAAATCGTAGCAAATTTTAAACTAGACTCCATCTTGATACATCGACCACAGATTTGAAGTTATTCTCGCTTCAAAGACTATTAAAACAGCATTTTGTGACACAATAACAGTAGTATTTTGAAAAAGTATAGGCAGTATTGTTGTGTGTTTTCTCGACTGCCATTGCCGCTTGTTGATTCGAAATGCATTCTGGTACACTTCCTGGTATTTTATCCATTCTTGGATAGATGCGAACTTGTGAATTGGAAGAGAATGATGACGTTTCACAAGAACAGAAAAGAACGTATATTGAGAAACAGCCACGGTGTCAGTCAAGTTCAACCTTTCTGTGGAGCTGAGCTAGCAAAATGCACACGCTATGGGCTTACGGTCATCTCTCCACCGAAGCATTCGGAGGCCAGCTGGGCGGAGTCAAAGGGCTTCACCTCCGCGTCGTTGAACAGGTACCTGGAAGGGTCAAACATCATTACTGAGGGGCATTCCACGCACAAACACGTGCCCCTACGCGAGTAACACAGGTCACTGTATTACTCATGAATAAAGTGAAGGTCTGTGCTCCTCACCACTTGTTGTTCTTGTAGGCATGAGGGTTGACTATGTCTCTGACGAAGCTGTAGTAATGGCCGCCATCAGCTGTGCCCGTGTGCACGGTGACGCCGATGAGATCGTACTCGTAGCTCTCTGACACACTGGCCTCACCCTCGTCCCGGAACCCTGCAGCACAGCTCTGGTAAGTCTCACCCCATTCTCAACAAAATAATTTAAAGAACAATGTTTATGTTGGATTTGATTAGTTTTACTTGTGGTCAATGTTCCACTTTTATAAAACCATAACAACACAAGACATGTTCAGAGTTAATCTGCAATCAAATTATTCTTAATGAGTCTTGGTTTATGGATGAGTAGACAAGTAGACAACGAAATATTTTCGTGTTTAAAAGGCAGGGTTAGTCACTCGAGAACGCTTGATAACTTTGAGCTCAAAACAACTCCCTTAGAAGCTCTGCCCCCACACATTGAAACACATGGCTGTGTAGACATACCACATTATTCTTTCAGCAAGCACAGAGAACAGTATTTGATGAATTTGACAATTAACGTGCGACAGCTGACTATACCTTTAAACATCACTTCTTGTACACAGCAAGCTACATGTTTTCTACTAAAGGCCCATGTGACTGAGGAGGCGGAGGGTCATACCTTCCTTGCGCTCTCCTTTGCCCATGAGGAAGTCCTCAGTGTAGGGAGTCATGTCCAGGCGCAGCGGGAAAGAGAAGTGGGTGTTAACCTTCTCCTTCATCATGGTGACCATGTTGAAGGTGTAGCGCATGGTGTTGAAGCTCAGGATGCCAGGTAGCTTCTTGAAACAAGCTCTGAAAAAAGGAAGCAGGCGGACCGTTTGGTACAACGATAGCAGACAGTGTACTTGGCGACGTCAAGGTACTACAAAACCACTTCCAAAGTAAACACGTTCATTTATGCATTCTTTAAGCACACTGTTCATGTAAAGATAAAGAACATGACTACTTGACTGAAGCATGACTCTAGATAAAACCAACACAATGGTTATACACCCCCAAAAGGAAAGTTTAAGCTTGATGATTAGACAAAGCAGATGAACAGCAGGTATATACTGGACATGCTTATTCAGCATTGCTTCACCTCTTCTCAGCGCGGACTTTCTTGCCACACTGGGAGCAGGTGTACATGTTGTCCCCTTCCAAGGTGTCCTTGATGGTCACCTCATCCAGAGATTCCTGAACACAAACAAGCCAATTAGAACCCAAGAGAGACCTGCATCCATCCGTAATTCATTCTGTAACGTCAATAGCTAGCATACCAGAGGAAAGAGCAACACAGAGAATGTACTGCCAGTACTTACGTAGATGTTCTTCATGTCAGCTACCTGGCATCTGACAGTGTAGAACTCCTCAGCTGTCTGACTGACATGATCACAGTCCTGTAGAAGAGAGGCTGTTAAAGGAATGATACTAGAGTACCAACAAGATAAGAGTTACATAATGTAAAGCAATAATACGCTGAGGCCTTGCGGTAAGGTAAAACTATTAGTACATCTGACAAAATGTAAACTGTCAAACGTTCCGCATCACAGATCATTTGCAGGTTTCATTAGGTTGTACCAAATAAAAACAAAAGGTAGTGAGTTTTGGTTTTCATATACAAATAAAGCAGGTTCATACCAGAGAGACCACATTGTTGGTGATCACTCCTCCAAAGAGAGTCTTCACTGTGTTTTTCTGTGGGAAGAATACAGGTTACACAGGTTAACAACAAGTCACTAAAAGGACATCAAGCTTGGTTTTTAAATGTCACCACTTATTGGTTTCAGGGTCTTTGGAACTACAACTGAAAATGCCATTTAGCAGACTCAATTGTTCCTTGAGCTCAAGTACACTTGTGAAGTAGCTGAACCAGCACACACTATTAGAACAAGTCTGTGACTGCAGCAGGAAGCTCATTCAATACGTCATGCGCATGTTGTCTGGCCAACGTCCTCACCAGGTCGTGAGACATCTCCTCTATCTTGGTGATGAGGTCCGTGAAGAACTCCGTCATGTCTTTCTGCTCTCCGGTGTTCAGAGGCTGCTTGTCCATGGTGTAGGTCTTACAGAAGGGACGAGGGTTGTATGCCTTCCTCTCGCTCTCCTGGAGACACACAGGACACATTAGTGGAGGAATGGACCTACTACACAACACTATGCATGCGGGTATACACATGGATGTCTCCACTCAAGAGTACACTTCAGATATAGTATGTAGTGCAACTCACCATTAGATAAGTAAACATCTTCTGGAGCTCCAGCAAGGTGGTCTTGTGCTTAATGTCCTCAGAATACTGCAAACACACACACACACACCACAGATATCTTAGATGGCCAGGCAAGCTTTGCACAGGCATAAATACGATGGCTTCATGCCAACCTTGAACTGCCTGGAAGATTATATTTTCCACAGAATTAAGGCAAAATATAAGATGAGCAAGAAAGTACACTAGAGTGGATATATTTAATAAGTGGGTACTGGTCAGTATATCAGAGTGGGGCTTAATGGGGGACTTCCCCTAACGTTCCCATGTCTTCCCTGATGAGCAGATGGGCTGGAGGTGCTGACCTTGGCAGTGAATACAGCCTGTCTGGCCTCAGGGATCATGTAGAGCTGTTGGATGGTGGAGGCCAGGTAGCAGGTGGCCCCCAGGTTTGTCAGGCCCACGAAGCGACACTCGGCACGGACGTCATCGTGGGGCCAGTAGTCCCACTTGTAGGGAGCGTGGGAGGCTGGGAGGAGACACAAATACTCAGCTCACAGAAATCTAGGTCTTCTAGGAGTCAGAAATTACATCATCATAGCTTAACGCAATGCAAAGTCAATGGAGAGCTATAGAATGCCGGAGGTGTTTACCAGCCAGCAACAATTGTCTTGCAGATGCAATCCCTATGCCAGTTCTTTAGTAGCAATCATTATTTTATAACAACGTCCTGTAACCTACATGTAACACAGTCTATTTACCTTCGACCACCATGGTATATTTATGAGATTCCCTGGGAAGAAATGTTTTCATTAACCGAGGCTACACTTAGCAACTCCACTAGGGGACTTCTCTGATGTCCGTGGAAGCGAAAATACAGTCTTCTATAAATAGACAAATATATATATTTTTTTATATATATAGTGTGTGTGTGTGTGTGTGTATATATATATATATATATATATAAAAAAAAAAATGTTCATGGGTCAGTGTTGTCACTAAGAATTGCTGGAAATAAATGTTTTATATGCAGACTACAGCTCACTAACTACAAATCCAACTCGCAGACGTTCCTGACGTTCGTGCAGCAAAAATAAACATTTGTCTTCTAGACTAGTCTGTATTCTCTATCGGGCAGAGATTCCCATTGTCCATATTGATGTAATTAAGAGATTCGCTGGAACAAAGTTTTTATATGCAAACATTAACCGAGACTACAACTAGCCTAGCTCACCAACTCAACTAGCGGATTTCCTGACATTCGATCAGCGAAAATAAACAGCGGTCTTCTACACTATTCTGTATTCTCCATCGGACAGAGAGTCCCATGTTCAATGTTCTAATTAAAAAATTCCCTGGGAAGAAATATTTGTTATGCTCATTTCCAATCGTTTACACTCCCACACATAATTTCAGTATAGTGAAGTGGGGCTGCACATGCAGTAAACAATTCCAACGCAACTAGGCCACACACCTATAAATACTGAGCACGTCAGCATACACATGACATTACCAACGTCGACACTCTGAAGTATAAACCAGGCTTTACAGGGCTCTATGTATCAGACGTTCACTACACAGTCTTATGTGACGTAATGCTGATGAAGAGGCTGAGACTAGGGACAGTCTCCTAGGTAACGTAGTGCTGATTGAGAGAAGAGGCTAGGCCCACCCTGCATGTGTTGGGACATGACCCAGTTGTGCAGCAGCCGGTAGTTCTCCACGGAGCCCTTCACCGTCTCCACCAGGAGATCGTAGGCGGCGGCGCGGGCAGCGTGAGACTTGCACTTGGGCTGGGCGCGGTCGGCCAGGCTGGGCAGCAGGAACAGCAGGTTGTGGACGTCCCGCAGGAACTCCTGGCCCTCCCTGGAGAACTTGAAGGGGGGCTTGTGCTTCAGCACACTGGTGGCCAGCCTCAAGAGGCCTGTCAGGCCATCGTCCTCGATAGTGCCGTCCTGGTGGTCCAGGATCTCACGGCTGGGACGAGAGAGAGAGAGAGAGAAAGAGAGAGAGAGCGAGCGAGTGAGAGCGAGTGCTAGGGTTGTGGTTATCATGGCTGCACACTATTGTTGTAATGCACATCCTGGCCACAAGGGCTCCACCTAAACCCTGGAAAGTCCATGCATGACATCCACTGTGATGAAAGACACATTTACAGTGTGCTGTAACCAGCCGGTGTAAAAGTAAGCGTGCTCACCTCCTAATGCAGTCTGCCAGGTGTCTGGCCAAAGCATCCAGGTCGAGCAGGGTGGTCTGCGTTAAGGCACAGGCAGGGTTAGACACATATTGTCTACATACTTTGTGTGTGTGTGTGCGCGCGTCCCACCTGGCTGGCGTCCTTCACGTGGATGTTGTCTATAAGTTTACACAGCAGCCAGAAATACTCCTTACAGCCCATCTTCAACATGGGCTCCTCCTCATAGTCCTCCACCTGCACACAAACACGTATACGTAAATACAGTATTAACAATAGAGATCCTCATCAGCAGCAGCTTGTGCCAGCCCACTCAGCATTGACCCCAGTGCGGGGAGCATGTCTAGTAGAGGGGGGCTGGACGTGACTGTAGCACAGCTCAAATTGAGCCAGATCATTGTCCCCCCGGGAGGGGGCACTACTGACACAGAGTGTAGCCTGCACACCGGCTCCCATGGTAACCGTGCAGGCAGGGCAACACATACCCGGAGAGGCTTGAGGGCCTGCGCATCGGGCAGGAACTTGAGCAGCGTGGAGGCGGCCAGCAGCAGGAAGGACCTGTTGATGGACTCCCCTCCCTCTAGGCCGGACAGGGACAGCTTGTAGAGGCCGTTGCACGCCTCGTGTCTCACGGCCGGCTGCGGTAGGCGAGTAAATATGCATGTTACACGTGTTTACCATTCTACATGCTGCAGCCAACATGTTCAAGTCAGTATAGTATTGGTGAAGGTATAGTCAGTCATTCTGGTGGAAGCTCTCCGATATTTGAACTCCACACCAAACCACCTCTTCTTTCGTTGCCACAGGGTGCTCCAATCAGAAGCAAGAATTGAGAAGGCTAGGACATTGTTGTGCGGTCTGCACCACTTGGATTCTATAGGATTAGTTATTCAGCACGCACAAAGATGCTGGGTGAATTTTGTGTATTCGTTTATAATCACTTACTATACCTTTAACGCCTATACGGTCTAGTGGGCATACAGAGCAACTTCAGTTCTAACTGGGTCTACAGCAGAATCCCAACCTATGACAATGAATGTTGGAGTAATGTGAAAGGAGACAGAGACTCTAGTTATTTGTCTCAGGCCAATGTCTTGCTCCTCCAGCATTAGTAGTGCAGTCGCCATGGCGCTCTCACCTCAGGGACCAGCAGGGTGAGCTTCTTGAGCCAGTCATGCAGGTGATCGCTGTCAGCCAGGCTAGACTTCACCATGGAACAGCAGTGTGCCCAGCTCACCAACAGCCACATGGAGTAGTGTGTCACTGGAGGTAGAGAACACAGTTTCTCCTGCTGTTAATCTGGGTTCACGCAATGCATTATGGGCAGGAAACATGCTCGTGTTTGACTGTTACCTAACTTAAGTCTCACCTTCGTGACGTGATCTGTGGTCCGACTGAGCCTTAAGAACCCTGCAACGCAAAGAAACCTCTTCCTTACAAACCAGCAAAGCACAGTGTGTTTGAGTATATACGTGTGATACATAATGAACCCAAGGCACTGTGGTGATTGCTCATGTGTAGACATGCCATGTGAACCTGTGCCCTGCTAGAACGCAGTCTCGACGTCGCCTCTCGTCAGTCAGCGTGTGTTTTGTTTGTGTGTGCTAGCGTCACAATGCTAGCCGTGTCGTGCATTTGCATCATCGTACCTGGGTGCAAGGTTGTCGTAGGTGTAGGCCACATTAATCAAGCGCTGGATAAGGTTGGTACCCTCCACCAGGCCCAGAAACACCTGGGAACAAGCAGACAGCTGCATTCAAACCACTCTTAATATTCTAGACATCTGTGCATTTGAATAGGAAAAGAAACAGGTCACGGTATACAAATACACTACAGGAAGATTTCCGCAGTAAACAATATTGCCTAGTTCACACATGCAGATAATTAAACAGTGATTTTGCAGTTTTGTTTCAAAACGATAAATCCTGTCCATACAGCAGTTTTTAAAAACAAATCTCCATGAAAACACAATTGCATGCTTTCTTTCAAGCCTGTGAAGAAAAATGCCCAATTTAAACAAAGGATATAACAGCACACACTGTCGTCCAATAAGACACGTAGATGTTACAAGCCTAAATCTCTGTTTTCTCTGTCTACATGCAAACACTGAACACAGCATTTAAACATCTTCACCGTGGAAAGACTTGCTAAAACTCGTGATCGGAACTTAGTGATCGCATACACTGTTGGCATGTGAGGAAAAGGCCAAACCTCACAGAAAAAGATGCATGTTTAAAAATAGCCGTGTACGTGTGGAACAGAGTATGTGGGTGGAGCAGAGTGGGAGCGAGCGAGGAGTGGAGCAAACCCAATTTGACTGGAGCGCGGAGCGCAATTTGAGCGGGCAAGAACGCTCAATCGCTCAAGTACCACTCTGATCTTCGCGAGCAGCCGGTCACAAGGTCAGGACATGCTCACCACATCGTAGCTGTGCTATCATAGCGTGTGATGTATGGTAGTTTTAATACGTGTTATTTCACCCCTTACCTGTGGATGGCGCTGTCTACTTAGGGAAGGATGGACAGCTATACCTGTAGTGACGTGCAATGACGCAGTAAAGAATGAGATTGTGCTTGTAAGCCAGGTCTCCGTGTTCTTAAATATACAACATACAAAAGAGGTCTAACTCATCACTAAATTGTATGTTTTTTTTTAAATTACGACTGAACAAAAATGAACAGAGCGAATTTGGAGCGTCAATTTTTTTTCCTTTGAGCGAAGAGCGGTTTTGAGCGGAGTGGTATGGAAAGACTTGAAGAGGTGGAGCGGAGCGTAGACTTCGATGAGCGCGGGATTTCCAATTGCTCAGCTGACAGCTGATACTCTGGTGTGGACTAGAGGCATGCAAGTGCAGCATGTTTCCATTGGTCACGCGTGCGTATGTGTACCTCAGTGAGGCGGGGGATGTGCAGGCCCTTGCCGTGCTCCCCTGTGGCCTTACGGGACTTGCTGGGCCAGGCCCGCTTGCGCTGGCTGTCCGTCAGGCAGGACCAGGAGAAAACATCATGGTAAGCCAGGTCCAGATCAGCTGGGTCCACAGCAAACTGGCAGATCAGCTTCAGCAGGCACGCCAGGCAGTCCAGCAACCACTAGTGGGCAGGATGGGGAAAGGAGGTTTTGCTTTAACTCTCATGAGCCGTCCGTTTTAGACAACGGCGTAAGATACATAGGACATATGTAGAAATGCAAATTGTGAGAAGCAAGCTCTAAAGTAAGCTGTAAACTGAAGTATCCATTAAACGTGTTTGTTTATGGAACTTTGCAGCATCCAGAAAGTGTTGCATTAGCTACCGCCCTCTGCTGGACTGTCCAGGCTATTGTACTATGCCAGAATTAACCATGGCATGGGCATGTATGAGCTGGCACGAACAAGGTAAACAGGTAAACGTCCCTGGATGTGAGAACAGAGATCATCACTAGCTGTCCCTGCACGGTCATGCAGGTCATTTATCCAGGAACAATGTGTGAAAAGGGCTTTAGACTACAGAGCTTTCCGGAATCTACAGTAAGTCATGTTTTTTCTGTTATCTGGCTGGTCCTGCGACTTAAAAGTAATTACCACTGTCCAAGACTCCTGGTCCTTGGGTTCCAAGATGGCCGAGTTAAATATCTCCAGGAGCAGCTGGAGACCTCCAGATGAAACAAACTGTAGAGAAAAAGATTTATCATTCTCCCGAATGCTTGCTAACTTCCAGCTCAAATCATAACAAACTCTCTCAGAAGCTCCGCCCCACCACGCTGCACCAGAGAAAGAATTCCTCTCCACATTCCAAATAGAAATACTGCAAATTTAGCATGTACTGAAATTATTTAAACACATTAGAAAACTATACAACTTTAAAACTAAATTGCAATATTTGGTGAGTCAAACATGCATGATAGAAACGTGATTAAAAGGTAAATGTAATAAATACACATTACCTTGCAGCTCCAGGTGTTCTTGCTGTTCTCTATCTGGTCCTCACTGGAGTCATCTGAATCTGGGTACAGGTCACTGTAGCTCCCCTGCTCACACACACACACACACACTACAATCAAAAGGGGCAGGGGGCGTGTACTGTGGACTGTGTGTGTGTGTGCGCGCGCACATACCGTGGACTCTCTGTGGATACGTCGATTGGGTTTGCCCAGGGCCTCTATGATCTCCAGGGCGTACAGCAGCTTATGGGGACTCTTGATCCTCAGCAACTCCCGCCAACACAGACTCTCCCCGTTCTAAACACACACACACACACACAGGGTGTCAGTGATACAGGTTAACTAGGAATAACAGTCTCTAAAACCCAACTGAAATGCATAATGAATCATTGCATATAATGACCATTGTGAATTAGACTGGATGTTTGTGGAGTCTGACCTAGCCAACTAGTAAAATGACACTTCAGAGGCATTCAACATTAACACAGGCGGGTTTCTCATTACAAGGCAGCCAATAGGAGCGGGACTCACAGCGTCTTCAGAGATGTTCTGGAAGGCCAGCAGCATGTTGGGACAGGTGGGTAGCAGCATTAAGAGCTCCCAGACGCGACGAGAAAGGTTCTCTGCATGCAGATGAAGCTCCTCGCACCGTGCACTCTAAATGTAGAAAGATAGACACGCACGCACACACAAAGACACGTTCTTAAAGGGCGTGTCCAAATGGATTCATACAAGTAGGTCAGTGTTATGCCGGGATTCCACCGGGCGCGTGTGCGCAGTGTTCCGGATCCGACGCGGGTTTGTTCCGTTCTCTCGAAGCGCCAACTTCCACCGGGAGCATTTCAGAAGCACAGGAGTTGTATTGCAGAGATTAACAACATCCGACATTGACTGTACTTTCACTCACTTCCACTCCCAAAACCTACTGCAATTATATTCCATACTGTGGACCTTTATGGAATTGTTCTTAGAAAAACAGATTTGTGTCATCAAACTCTTTTTTTCATTTAGAAAATGAACGAATCATCACAGATGTCAAATCCTTCCACTTCTGGCCTCTTGCCACCAATGTAGTCATGTGGAATACAATCGAGAGTCTGCAGACTTTGTTTTGCACACCATTTCAATTTAATTTGTATTTGAGTAGCGCGTGTTGGCCGTCAAAAATAGACACAGCGTCTATCTTTAGCGAAGCAGAGCAGAGAGCCGCTTCTGGGACGCTTCCAACACGCCCCGCGTCGCGTGTGGTGGAATTTAAAGCATTGCCTGGAGTGGCTGCGACCAGCTCCGGAGGCTGCATGTTTAGGATATACTCCACTATTATCTTTACATAGAAAATATTGATTTGTTGCTATATTTAAAATATAGAAGGCCTAGATAGCACTTTCAACTTTGATAACAAAGTAAACAGGAATTATGAGTTCTGCTTACTTTATTGCAATCGCAAATATTTGCCAAATTAATCTCAATATAACTTTTTGATCAAATCCTGCAGCCCCACTTGAGAGCAAAGGTGTGAAGGCATGGTATCCACTGCTCTGTCACACTACAGTACTATTCCACTGTTAGAAACAGATGCCTAACAACACCGTCATATGAACATGTCATAGGACATTAAGGAATGTCCATCCATGGTGAAGTTGTCCTACCTCACTGCTCTCCAGGGCTCCGTCAGCGTTGGGGCTGGGGGGCTTGAAGCAGGCCAGCATCTCCAGGAGGTCGAAGAGCGTGGTGAGATGGGGCTCCTGGAGGAGCAGGAGCATGGGGATGTTCTCCTGAGGAGGAGGAGGAAGGCACGAGGCGGGCAGCTGTACCCCCTCGCCCTTCCTCTCCCGACGAGGAGCGCCCAGGGACACAAACACCATCTGGTAAACAACACAGGTTAAACCATCTAGTGACAAACACACATCGTGTTTAGACAAAAAAGAGCATGTTTGTTTTTAATCGTCATTCAGGTGAAACTAAAAGTGGCATCTTATGCGACACATGGGGGAAGTGGACAGTGCCCAGTCACTATAGTAGTGGGTTGAATGAATCATCGTCATGTGGCTAGCTAACTTTCTAGAGATCCCTTGCTAGCTAGTGACCACAATGACAGGCACAGGGACACACCAGCTTACAGTCACGGAATGTGTGTATTAGCTCACAACTGCTTACAATCGCAGACTATACCTTTACACGTTTGAAGCCACGTACGCGTGCTGCACACCCGTATATCTCTGAGCCGGGGAGTAACTGACACACTGTGGATTTACCTGCATGTCTTTAAAGCCCAGCTCGTGTAGAGTCTTCTCATCGTAATCTGTGGTCAGCTCATGGCCGGATGAGATCATCCTGACGGGCCCCATTAAGCCACCTGTGGGAGAAGAATCACCTTTAAAAACTAGATGGCACGTTCTGACACATATCTGTCCTTTGGTTGGTCTATGCTTGCTGTGTTATAGTGGAGGAGAGTGCAGTGGTCACAGCTGGCAGACAGACCCTGTGGCACCACTGTATACAGCTGCGTTTGTGAACAGACACCTGGGAAGTCCCCGGGCGGCCGGCTGCTCTGGCCAAACTCCTGCAGCTGGGCTTGCTGGTTCATCTGCTCCTTCTGCAGGTTCTCGTACCAGTGGGTCACCTCTGCTCTCAGGTCCGCTACCTGGTCGCTGGGGTACATCTCAATGGTCATCTGTGTGTGCACATTCATGGTGAGCAGGAACATACGGCCACACGTTCACCTAATGGCCTGGATGTGTTGCGTTCACCGTCATTGTTTTTAATTGGTAAAAACAATGACGGAGGTTAATGTGCGATTTAAGGGGAGTGGGATCAAGTGGGAACCTCCGGTGCTGAGAAATTAATACAAGGCGGACGTGCCAAACCCTGCAGTTCATCGAATGGCCCCTTGAGGCTGGATGCAAAAGGGAGTCAATCCCCACCTACTCTAATGTTAGAATGTCTGACTTTACAAGCAAGAATAAACATGTTTACAGCCTGGTTCAAAAAATGGATTGGGTCTCTACAGCTAGTCTCCCCATTCATGGCAACTGCACGGGGGTGACTTTTTTTCAGTTAAAAATATATTAGCCATGCATTTCTCCTATTATAATGAATAGGGGGCATAGGAAGGCGTTTCAGGCGGAGAGAGGTACTGCAATGATGGAGACGGCCAGAGCAAGTATTGTTCAAATGCGTTCCTGAGAAAAGCTATGGGTGGCGTCACGGAGGGTTTGTGTGTGCGTGTGTGTGTATATATATGCATATATACATACACATACACACACGTAGTGGTTCCACACCAAGACAGAAGGCTGTGGGTTCAAGCCTTGGGGTTGAACCCTACCTGGAAGCATCCTTAAAGATGTTCATCTCCTACCTCCCTGTTGATTGTAATACTGGTACTGTGCTCACTATCAGCTGCTATGGGGTTAATGCATCTAACTGATCTGACTGAGATATGTAGGACAACCAATGCAGTTCTGTTTGATGGGAGTCTTCCTCAGATAAATAATTATGAATACACAGTGTCTTAACGCTGACATCCATCGCCACAGGGGGGCGCCCACCTTGTCAGGCTGTCCAGCGGGCTGACAGACGATCCTGAGGGGCAGAGACTGCTTGTCGCTCAGAGCCTTCAGATGGCTGGTGATGCCGGTGCCCTCGATCTGCCACTGGCGCAGGTGGTAGGCAAACCTGCGCAAACAGGAGAGAGCTCACTGTGAAGTGCACCCACCACAGCTGTGATGCTACTCACAATGGGCGCGTATCGGCGCTGTGTACCTGCGTCGGAAGGCTTCCAGGTGAGTTTTAAGCATGAGCAGCCCCCTCTCGATGCTGGTGAGGCTGGAGTGGGAGTCCTTCTCCAGGTTGGCCGAGGCTTTCAGCAGACTCTCCATACACTTCCTGATGAACTCCTGCTCTTTCTCAAGACCCGTTTTACCAGCTGGGAATATCCAGATACACACACAGTAGGTTATCATCTTACAAATCCACATTTAACGTATAATGAAATAAAACACACCATTAAAAAATAAAACAGGTCAAAAAAATATAACAACACATCCCATGCCATGGTTGACAAAGCACTGATATAGCCATGGTTTGTTTAACGCCCGTTACATAATGATCTTCAGTGTGTTGTGCGGTAGTTAACTGACCGTTGATGTAGTAGGCGTTGATGTACTGGATGGCAGCACGGCTTATGTCAGCCGACTGGGCCCTGAGAGCGATCCCCCACAACTGGTCCATGCCACAGAGCTGCAGACACAGCAGGAGCATTGTGGGTCAAATAGGCGGGTGGGCTGAGGACCAGCCTTGTTAGCGAATCAATCTTTAGCGGCAAGATGATGCTAATGTAGCAGAAGAGGTGCTGATCATGCTAAAGTAATTGTTACTACAGTGTGTGCGTACTCCTGGCAGGGGTGAGTTGGGCAGCAGCATTCATGCTGACATTTGAGGGAACTGCAACTGTATAAACTCACAAGTCTGTACACTGCAAAGGGTTACTGGTTCATTCTTAACCCTTAACTCACTGGTAGGGTCCGGGAGGTACTCAATTGTCAAAAACAATGTTATGAACATTTAGCAAACATAAAATCAAGAGGACTAAAACATCAGTTGACCAATCAGAAGAGCAACAATTGCTGAGAGAGAAAAAAAAACTATGCTACCGGTAAGTCATCTCAAAGTGATTTAGTCTAAACTCTAAACCGGTATCTTTGTTTGGCTTGTTGCATAGGTTGCTCTGCTAACATTATACTATTTAGTGTGTGAGAATAAAGCTCACAATACACTTTGTGTAAACAGAACAGATATTGTTATCTACCCAAAATAGCCTGGAAGTGGAGGCCAGACATCCTTCCTGTGGCTGTAGTAGTACACCATTAATATTGTGGACATACAGCTCTCTAGTACCAACCTTTGTCTGTCCTTTGCTGTCCTTTGTATGTTCTGAACTGTTTCACGTACCAATTAATTAACCCAACCAATGTGTACGTTTTCCAACACTACAATCATTTCTGGTATAAATCTCAGCCTATAGAGCGTGTGTGTCGTATACCTCACAGCTGGAGGTGGTGTCCAGTGCACTAGTGGCCAGGCGGGCCAGGTTACAGAGGTGCTGGAAGAGGTTGAGGCCTGTCATGCTGATGGTCTCAGGCTTCAGCTGGGGCATCTGGAGGCACGAAACGAACGTGCCCAAACTTTTAACATACAACACCAACCTTCATGAATAGTTCATGATTTGTTCCTTCTCACATACGCAGGTAAACTACTAGAAGGCCACTACTTCTGAATGGACACAAATAAACAATGGTCATGAGCCCACTGCAATACATGGATACATAGTATATTATCTCATGTTCTCTGTACGGGATCTTCCTTGTATTTAGTGTGTGTGTGCGCTCGTACTTTCTCCAGGAAGAGGTGCTTGTAGGTCTCCATGCCCATGGCGTGCTGGTCCTTGCTGCGCACCTGGTTGAGGAACCAGTGCAGGGCGTCGTCATAGCACTCAGAGTCCTCCACCAGGCAGTGCCATAGGATGTCCACCTGCTCCAGGCTCAGCCCTGGGGAGGGAACACGGAGGGCTTGGTCAGGCTGTGTGGCCCTCACCACTAGCTGGGCTCGCATGTGACCACATCACGCATACAGTTAGGTCCATGTAAACGATGTCATCTCTCTCGTTATGGACGCTACTTGTGAGTTTGTCTCTGCGTGCAGCAGCACTTGGGGCGTGATACGTGATGCAGAGGTTGTGAATGCATCAGACAGCAGCCTGTCTGCTCTACGGGGTGGGCAGGGGGTCATTCTTTTGTGGGAGTGCCCCCCGCGTGCCTCGCCTAGTTGTGTTGCACAAGCTTGCCTGCCAGTCTATACACAAAGACTGAGCACCTCAACAGTGGAGGGATTGTTCTGGTCAGGCAGCTCAGGTTGCACATAGGGGTGTGTTTCAAAGTATTCATCTGGCATGGGCCCACTAACCAGAGACACACCAAAACCAGAGGTCTACTTTCATGGTCTGCTAAGGCTTATGGTACCGACATGACAACACATATGGGCTGCAACTAACGGTTACTATTTCAGCTGTAGTAGAGCACATTAAACGGCTCTAGACTCACAAAAGACTGAAGCACATGATCTAATACCTACTGCAGGATTATGCAGTCTTCATTTGCATTTTAGACAGTATTGTTAGCTGAAGAGCTATACTGCAACAAATATGGCTGCCCTCTGAAACTGGACAAGTCGAATCATCAGTCGGTGCCCCTTCAGTCGACTGAGATTGTCAAGATGAGCAGTAGTTTACTTATTTTTTTACAACATAACACAGATAGAACTTTACAAAACTGCACAACACAGGGACAACATTCCAAAGAGGAATTATAATTTAGCGTCATCAGATGCCAAATATTCAATTATATCAATAGGCATTTCATAATAGCACATGTTGGGCTACCGTAGCACAGTCCATTGATCCAACAGTCGGCAAAATTAAAAAGGAGATAGTTCATGATGTTCTCAAGTTAGCTAAACTAACCTTATTTATATAGATCTATGAAAGACTGGAGTCTAGGAGTAGGAATCACCAGAGGCCACACGCTACAATATTATCACGATACGTTGCGATTATAAACACATTGCGATAATCTGCGATATTGTGCAAATTATTACTATTTCCAACTTCAAATTATGTCCCCAAAGGAAAACTTTGTCAACATCTGTTCATCTCACAAACTGTATTGCTGCAAAATGTGATCGTCAGGTCCGACTTACTGACATGAACAGAACAACATCCATTTACCATTCAAGTTAAAATCTCATGTGCAATAAAAGAGTGATACTTGGCGTCCGTGTATCGATACAGTATTGCCATGGGAAATATCGCGACGCTATGCTGCAGATTTTTCCCCCTACCCCTACAGTCTTCCCCATGTGCCATGGCTATAATACGAATAAAGAAGATTTAATACCTGCACATTTGAAACCATTTATTTAGACTGGAAACTGGAATTAACACGTGTCCTAAAAACACAGGGATTATCATCACTCAAACAAAGAAACAACGATTTTAGTGATCATTGATAATTCTGTCGTTAACCATAGGTTTTAGAATGCTTTTTTAAGGAACAAGTTGTCCAACCTCTGTATTTAATGGCCAAATTCAATTCGACTGACACAATTGTAATTCGGGGACAGCCTTACAAACAAATAAGTTTTAGAAAGTTATTTAAAAGAGCTTGAAGTATTCAGAGAGCACCTAAATATACCAGCTCTGGAAGGAGAATAGTAGTGTTTAGGTACAGTAAATGTGTCAACATTGCCTCTTACTGAAATGGTCTGGAGATCCCAAGGTGGAGAACACACAGGTAAGGAACTGGAGGCGAACCTGCACCTCTGCGCTGTGTCCATATCTGCCATTACACACCACACACACAAGAACACATCAACATTTGACTAGCAGCGTTATTAAGTTGTACATTTGTTTTCGTTGAGAATACCACTGAAGTGAGTGCACGCGTGACTTGACGTACAGCGCAAACTTGTGCCTGTGTTCCCGGACCTCCTGGATGTAGTGGAGCAAGTTCTCGAAGAAGAGGTTCATCATGTGGAGTTCTTTCTCTGCCCACCTGACAGGGCAAAGACAATGATCACATTGATGGTCTGGGCTATGTTCCAGAGAAACCATCCTCATCACAGACAGACACAGGTGCGTTATGTACGTACATGGTGATCCAGTGCGTGTCGTAGCTAGAGCCAAACTGTTGGAAAGTACCAAACAGCTTCGGTAACAGCCGTAAGGAGACCACCACGGACCTGGCAATGGAACCAAGATAACAAACACGATTATTCTACGCCAGATACCGAGCAAATTAATTAAAAATGTGTTGGGTTTTTCAGGTGATGTTACCGGTGATGTGCCAGGTTGTCAAGGCAACCCTCGATGAAGCGCATGCGGATTTGTCTGTCAGTAAACCAACAAACTAGCGAACAGAGCAGCTTCTCCGCTTCGTTAATCAAGCCCTCCGACAGGTGGATCTAAAACATCACAGAAAAAAACACAAGAGGGTTCACATATGTTCACAGTGTTAGAGGCATTGTTTGCATTATTATTGGAGGCTCACGGATCGTGATTAATGAGTGTGTCAAGACACGCAATGATAAGACACAGACTAGATCCTGGTGTACAAAGTGAGCCCTCCTACTCCCAACACAAGGACACAGTTCCCTCAAGAGTCCAGTGAGTCGTACCGCATCCTCGTCCTGCACCAGGTCCCACAGCAGAGTGCTGCCCTTCTTACACACGTTGTCCAGGTTGATGTCGGTCACCGCCGAGCTGGACGAGTACTGGTGCTTATGGACCGCCGGGCCTGGTGGGAGGCAAGAGAGAGAGAGAGAGAGAGAAGCATTGGTACTCAACAACATGCAGTATATTAGGTTTGTAGAAAAGTATGGATACACGAGTTTCGCGATATTACCGTTTGCGATACTCTATCGATTCTCTAAATCACGGTATTGATACTTTTTTTTGTTTTAGAATACAATGCTTGTTACTAGTTTAAGCTTAAAGCTCATTTCCATCTGAAGTCCCTGAGCAAGTTTACATAAGTGTTTGTTAGCATTGCTATGTCAGTTTTAAGCAAATTAGAAATCGCAATACATCGCCTTGCTTACAGTATCGCAATATATCGGACTGTGCCCCCTGTATCGTGATACGCACCGTATGGCCAGATTCTTGCCAATACACAGCCCTAACATATACGTATACTGTATGCATACACTGTGCCTGTCCCATGTTTGCTTGGCTATTTTGGAGCGCGTGTCACCCACCTTGCACCAAGTGCTCATGGTAGATGGAGGCCAGGTTAGGGAGGTGTTGCTGGAGGTGGGAGCTGAGCTCAGCATGGGAGTTGATCTGAACCAGCTCCTCCTCGCAGCCGGACTCCTCGCCATCAAAGTCGGCCATGTTCTTCTCAGACTTGGCGCTGACCTGAGAGCTGCTGCAGCTCACGTCGTCCGCACTCAGCATGTCCTCCGCCATGTGACTGAAGGAAGGAGGGGAAGAATAGGCATTTTGAAGGGTCATTTGGATTTTTGTGAGCAGGATTCACTTTGTAGTTGCCTGAAACATTTTAGTTGTTCTGAGCAGCATAGACATGCTAACCAAGCCAAATGATGATGACAGAACTTCCACATCTGGTTATTGAACGGCCACACCAAATCGAGTTATTTGTTTTGATGAATCATTAAAGCAATAAGTTCAACCAGGTATATTCCCATTCCCTTTAAAGTTATAGTCAGTAATTCTAGAGGAAAGTTATTTGAACTCAATCAAAACAAAAACACATCTACCTTCAATTCCATCGCCTGCTCCCTCACAAGCTCCACCCCCACACACATTGGAAACACATTGAGAAGGCTAGGATATCGTTGTGCTCCTATTTGTTAGCTGAGCCAGGCCACTTGTTAGCTACACGGTGTGTCCCTACCCTTCATGGTGGTGGTGGTGGTGGTGGTGGTGTTGGGGCCCCATGAAACTGCGGCAGTTGAACATGTCCGTGCCCATGGCCTCTCCCAGGAAGTCCCCAGGCAGGCAGGGGGGCTCTTGGACCATGGGGGCAGGGCCTATGTCAGCCTGCTGCTGCTGGCCCTCCCTCTCTCTCTCTGGGCCGTCCGGCCGGGCGGACGACGTGGCGACCGTGGAGAAGGCGTCCAGCAGCCTCAGCGACGCCGCCGCAGTCGTCGTCACCATGGCGCCGTCGGGGCCGAACGGAAGCACCTTGGCCTTGGGTCCGCCCCCTGGCCCCGCCCCCTGCCCCTCCCCCAAAGCCTCTCCCGCCTTCCTCTTTCTGACCTCCACCTGCTCCTGAGGCTCCTTCTGACGGCTGCCGCCCTCCTCTTCCACTTCATCCTCCTCCTCCTCCTCATCCTCCTCATCGTCCTCCTCCTCTTCCTCCTCGTCATCCTCCTCCTCATCATCATCATCCTCCTCGTCCTCCTCCTCCTCGTCCTCCTCCTCCTCCTTCAGGGCCTCGCTGTCGGCCATGTCGTCCGTCAGCATCTCGCTGCCTGGACTGCCGGCTGACTGGCTGGGGCGGCTGGAGGCCGCCTCATTGCTGGAGGCGTCGCTGTGGCCGCTGCTGCTGCCCGGGCCGCTGCTGCCCTCCTCCGCGCTGTTGGCCGTCTCGTCAGAGCTGCCCTGCATCGACTCCTGCAGCGCATGCGCACACACACACACACACGCGCAAACGATGAGGAGCTTGCCAAGGGTCCAAACACATGGTTCAGAGCTAAAGGTGGAAAGAAAGGGTGTGTGTGTGTGTGTGCATGCGTGCGTACCTCCGTGTCAGAGAGCCTCTGCTGGGTCCTCTTGCCGCCCACCATGAGCTGCTCGTCCATTTCCATGTCGCTGGCTCCGCTGTGCTGGGTGTCACTGTTGTCAC
Organism: Typhlichthys subterraneus; assembly: GCA_027564835.1. Taxonomy (NCBI): domain Eukaryota; kingdom Metazoa; phylum Chordata; class Actinopteri; order Percopsiformes; family Amblyopsidae; genus Typhlichthys; species Typhlichthys subterraneus. The sequence goes on along the minus strand of JAODUH010000001.1, from coordinate 367,784 downwards.
TGCTGTCTGGGCTGGCAGCAGGAGAGCCTGGCCCAGCGTTGAGAGAGAGAGAGGGAGAGAGAGAGGGGGTTACACCACCAACTCAGGACAGAGAGCCAGGTATATCTTCAAGTGGAAGGGAGAGAGGGGAGAGAGGGCACACACCTTTCTTGTTACCCATGGGGAGGTTGGTATTGAGCAGGGAGGCGAAGGAGCTCTGTTTGGAGAGCTGGGCCTTGGCAGCCAGGGCATTGTTCCACAGAGCCTTGATCAGCATGGAGGCCAGGTACAGAGTCTGGAAGCAGGCAAAGTCACAAACCGCCACAAAGCTTTATCGATGTCTATGCTATATACAGCCATGGAATAAATAGAGACCACTGCAAATTTATTCTTTTAAATATTATAAATATACTGTACAAAAAGTACATATTAAATACCAAATAGATTAAATTAATAGAAAGATATGTAGGCAAATTAATATACAGCTCTGGGAAAAATTAAGACCACTGCAAATCAAACAAATATAAAAAATAATAAATAAAGAGCTGTTTACATACATACACTGTAAATATAATAAATATGAAAATAAAACAATTCCATAAAAACAAATACATACAGTATAAACATGTAAATAAAAAAAATAGAAATATTAAAACCAGAGATAACGATGCAGTGATTTTTTCCAGAGCTGTATAGCCTGTATAGCTGTATAGCCTGAACAACGAGGTGTGCGTGCGCACGTACCTGTTCAGTGTGGGCGCTAGGGTGGAGTCCAGACACCAGGTTGAGGACATGGCGCAGAGGGACTGGGTCCAGGTTTTTAATCAAGGAGGGGAAGAGGTCATGGATGTAGCGACTACAGTGCTTCAGCTGGAGAGCATATTATACAAGCTACATCAACATCACAGGAGCAAACTGCAGCCTTCCTATTACATGGTCTTAACGGTCTCCAGACACCTGATCAGTTTGGTAGGAGACGTCTACTTGTACTACATATGTGATATTTGAGACAAACTGATGAACCCAGTAGGCAAATTCTGATATTCATTTGGGCAGTGTACCACTAGATATGGGTGTCTTTGGTTTTAAATGTAAAACTTTGTTTTAAAGCAGTTTACAAATTACATTTTTGTTGTTTAAATCAGATGTTCTGCCTAGAAAGCTAAAATAATTGTACATGTATAGAAATCATTAATTTAACATTTTTAGATTAAAATGTACCATGTATGTATAAAATATCAATCTATTTTAAAGGTTTGACTGCTGGCTTTTCCCTCTGATAATCTTGTGTAAGGCCATGTTTACAACACCATGTTTCCCTGGCCTCATCCAGTAGAATAATGAACACTGGCGGTGTGTTGTTTGGTGCTACACTGTACCTGAGCTGCAGCCCAAATGCAGTCTATGTGCTGAGTGCTTAGCCTGCCCTCTGCAGCCAGGAAGTTCAGGATCACTTGGCACTGTTTAATGATCTGGAACACGTGCACGCACACACACTAATTAGCTTCAGACGCCTGTTACACAGAAAATATTCAGGTACATTACGCTAGCAAATACCTTACCTCGATGTGCAAATTTGGCCCAAATATATGCTCCACCACATTGTTGTTAATTAGCCAGTCAGCTAGTTCCTTTGCAATTGACCTAGGAGAGGATAATGTGCCTTGTGTCAGTGATATCACGGCCGTGAACGCACACTAATGTCACATAGTGTATGTCCTGATTTCAGCTGATGAGGTGTCCAAACTAAAACTGTTTGAGGATATAATAAGGACATATGAGGATGAAAATCATTCTTTGTTCATAAACACTAAATGATTTCACAACATAAGAAAATGGTCGGGAACTGTCTTTCTTGAAAGTGCTTTCTATTCCACAGTGTACAAATAAGAAATGTAATTGGTTTGTAATGTATGAAATACAATGTATTATGTCCACATTGTGTTTTATATCAGGCCTCTAACAGTGACTTACGTTTCTGTGTCAGACACAAGTGACTCGTTGTTGCAGACATCATTGAAGGTGTGGAGCTGGTTCTGTGGAAACACACAGCATGCTAGTAAGGCACTAAGGTCACTTCCTAAAGAAACAGCAGCCATTGTGTGCCTCCATGGAAGTTGTGCCATGACCATGAGTGGCGGTGTATGAATGTGTGAGACACTGGACCACAGCTGGGACTCACTGTGATCTGGCTAAGGCCGGCCAGCCTCATGGTCAGCGTTGGCGACATGAAGTACTTGAAAGCCAGGTCCAGGCTCTCCTTGTCAAAACACAGGTTGCTGTCCAAAGGCTCCTTCACTGTGCTCCACATGAGGTCAGCCATGTTCCGGGCCGCACTTTGCCGCAGTTCTTGGTCTGACAGCTTGCAAAGGTACCTGGGCAGATCAAGTGGGAGTCCAGAGGCGGTGAGATGACACAAATATCTCATTTTCAAAACAAAGTACTAACGATACTCAGCACAGTAATGGACCCCCTAAAAAGGTATTAGTGTTACGCTCTTCCTATTACAATACATAGGGAATAGAACCCTAAACCCTGCTGGTATTCATGTTTAGCTCTAACAAGTATGTCTCACAAGGAATGGAGCCCTTAAAAAAAAAAAAAGGTATAGTCAGTTTTTGTAAGCCATTTGTAAATTCACCAAATTCTCCTTGCATTTCGCTAGCTTACCATATTGTCTGTGTTGAAATTATTATCAGATACCTCTACACAGCCCTGACTGTAAATATGAACATAAACAAAGTGGTGTACACCGCTCACATCAACAAAGCCGTAGTACCACGTTTTCCTTTATAATGCATTTTGACGTGTGACGACGCGCGAAGGGATATTGTTATCAAGCGCTCTTGAAAATGACTAACCCCGCTGCCTTTAGCCAGACTGACTCAAGACGGCTGGAAAAAACTTTTTTTGGGGGTACATTTCCAAACCTAAATATATGAATACTATGTAATGCATTTTACCCACAGATTGTATTAAACTGAGAAAGTGCATTCAAGTGATGCGGTGTAATTTATTCCTTAAAAAATGACTAGCATCAAGATGCTCTGTTATAATGTACTATTTTAATTGATATAACTTGTTTTACAATTACTTTTGAACACAGATGCTGCCAATTTATGACAGCACTGCAACAGGCAGCCGAGCAGTAGACGATTAAAAGGTCAAAATGTCACTCCCAACAGTCCTCAGTACTACTTATACACATATGAAGGCCACATAGGTCAACCCAAAGGCCCGTATGTTTAAGATGGGATCAAAGCCAACAAGGAATGCAGCAGAGCTCAACATCAAACAGGCTCAGGCTGCGTCACGCTCTAGCCTGCTAGCTGCCTAACTCCTGAGGTCACATGAGGAGAGGACTGCTAGAGCTCTGGTGGCTGTTTCCATAGTGACAGAAGCTCTTCCTAGCAACAGACGTGAGGCAGATAGGTTTGTGGGAGAGAGAGAGCTCCCTGCTAGTCAAGAAAATCAAGACATCTGGGATTAGTTCAATTTGCGATACCAAACCTAACTCAAAAGAGATTAAAGTAGAATAATGTATTAGATTAGATAACTAAATATAGATTACTGTGTCATTAGGAGCACTAATGTAAAACACATTCACTAATGACACATTTCACCAGTAAAATAGATGTTTGGATAACATTCCTCCAGCTCATGCTAGTGCAGTACAGACATTCCAGCTTCGGCTGGTTACAGTATTAACACAATATATAAATTCACATCCAGGGGAACACATTAGCTTTAATAATGCTGAATGTGGAGTGAACTCACCGTATAACGTAAGTGCGGAAGGGTATTATGTGCTGCATAACTGCAGGAATGTGCAACCATATTCGAATCTGTGGGCAGAGGGGGGGTGGGGAAGTAGAATTAAATAGAAAAAACAATCCAGCCACAATTATGGCTACAAAAGCAGTAGGCAAGTCTGGTTTTTTAGGGCTTTACAGCAATTATTTAATAGCACACTTTAATTTGTCAAGATTCAAGCTTGACCAAGAGACACAATAAGAAAGAGCAAAAATAAAAAGTGTTACGTTATTGTATATTTTAGTAAAGACATGTTACTAGTTCAAGTTTGTGTCACAGCCTCAGATGACTAGAAGGCTGGCCAGCCCTTACAAGGCAGGAGGCAAGACTCACGTTGGAAACGATGGTGATGAAGGCATGGGCGATAAGGAACGGGAGGGTCTCGGGGGTCCCAGACTCAAAGCATTCCTTCATCAGGGACAGGCCGTGCTTCCCGCAGAACAGGCACACATAGCGCAACAAGTGCAGTGGCACTTCCACGTCCTGGCCAATGGGAGAAGAGGAGAACACACTGATGTCAGAGGACGGTTCCAACAAAATAATCTTTAAAGTGTTTATATATGATTTTCTGCCACTAGATGTAACACTAGAGCACTAGCAAGTGAGTGTGATTTCACTTTTCGTGTTTGTATGAAGGCTAACAGGTGAACATTTATTTTTTTCCTTTTTCATTTCTAAAATATAGTTTCATAGATTTTGTAGACTTGGCAAATGCATTTCTCTGAAGTTTGTAAGTACTTCGTTGTGGCTGTTCTTATCAGTTTTTTCTGAGGCTTACATTGTTCATATCAATATGGGAATTATACCGTATTGACTGAAATTTATATATTGCGATATACATTTTGGCCATATCGTCCAGCCCTACTAGTAAGTTGTCAAAAGTAGTCTAAGTCAGTGTGAATGCAAAGGGCTCTTGAAGATCAGGTCAATACAATTACTAATGCCAGAAATGGGACTGCATTTAACATAATGTGCATGTCGACTGAAAAGGTTTTTACTAAATGTCATGTTTGTACTTGTCTCAAATGGTTTCAAAGAGGGCAGAAGAAAGAAAACAAGCATACACAAAGACGTGGTGGACATTGGTTCATAATCCCAGAATCAAAGCAAATAAAAGGTTGCTAGAATAAAAAATAAACATTTAGCCTTTTGTGCTTTCAGTGATCGTTTGATTTAAACTCAATGACCTGTGACAGCCAATACTTATTTGTTCTTGACCGTCATATTAAACTGGTTACGTTACAGCAATAAAACAGCAGCAAGGAGTGCAAATCTTAAATCCACAGCGCCTGAGGAAAACACTAACACAGACATTACATGTCATAACAAACAAAGATAGAAGACAGGAAGACATAAAAAGCTTCTCTATTTACTAGGGGTGTAGTCTCAGCCTCTTCCGTCCATTAGCACTATACATATACCCTCATAAGCTCAACAATTATCCGGAAGTGAGGTAGTCTATTTTCATTGGCTCTCACTCACGAAGTCTGTATCTTAAGTGCTAGTGCAGTACTTTATTTACTCATTTTAGTTTGACTAGTTTTAGTTGTAGCCAGCAGGAGTCGTGTTGGGAAGTTTCTCAACAAATTACTCTGTATACGTTTAATGTCCGTTTACCATTTAACGTTAATTTCATTGAGTTAGGTAGTTGGTCAAAATACCTCTCCTGTGAAGTAGACGGATCGTGACGCATATAGAAACAGAACATACACAATACGTTCTCAGCGCTCCATAGAGCGCAACGGTGCTGCCTGCTACTACCCATTCATTCTCCCCATTGACGTAAAACCCTTCTATAAAGAGTTTTAAGACTGGAACCAAGCCAGCCAGCTACGAGAAGGTTCGTGACCATAAACAATTTGATTCGGAGCAAAACCATATTTAATCAAAATGGAAAAAGGCAAAGGTATAAGACTGTGTACATAACGTATAATAGTGAAGGAACTGCGCATCTCATAATCCATTGTGAATCCCAGAAAATGCATATTCTTCCTTGGTTCTTTTTAATTAGTTATCATATTGTGTATATTATACCATTATAATAGTATAATACAATAGTTATCATATTATTTATACTTTTAAAATATAGCAATACCATAGTAATAGTAATAGCAATACCAAAGTCTACTCTCTATAATGTCTCTTACAATACTCACTAGCCAACATGACTATGAAGGGTTTAAAACCTTTCCATGGTAGCACCAAACTTCTGAGTTCCGAACGGCTCCAAAGTGCCAAATAAAGCTTGCAAGATGGTTTCACGAAGAAAGCCAGCTCCACCAATCAGAGATGTAGCTGTTACACTTTAGGATTGTGGGTACTTTAGTAGTTATCTGTGACATTGCAAATAAATAATGTTTATCTTAAAACAAGGTTGATATCATACGGACTTGCGGCTTCTACCAGAGCATATACCATCGATTCACAACCTTGTAGCTGTTGGGCTTGGTTCCAAGCTTAAACACTTTATATAAAGGATTTTATGAAAAGTCAATGGAGAAAATGAATGGCAATTTTACTTCCATACTGTTACGCTCATTGTGTTAAGATAACAATTTCTGACAAAAAAATGAAACCAAAGCTGTTGTGTGACAAGATGCACTATCCACAGGGTAAAGAACCCAAAACTAAGTGTTTATAACCTGTCAAACCAAAAAAAGGAGTGAAGAAGGAGAAAAGGAGACCAAACTGGATACAGGCAATAGAGACACACGTCATATTGCATTGACAACTACACCTAATTAGACAAAAACAGTATTCCTAAAGATTTACCTGAAAAAGTATGTTTTTTTTCCACCATATTATTATTATTTTGGCACGTTATGTAGTACCAGTCACCACATGTAGGCATATTGAGTATTAGGATCCCCCAGTTAATATATTTTTTCCTGAAAATGCCTCATGTCTTGTTGCCTGTATGTGCTTCTCTCTCCTCAAAACCTTGATTTTTCAGTTAGACATGTCATGCAATCTTAATTCTAGGTTCTTTACCTTGTGGGTAGTGAATCCTGTCAGACAAAAGCTTTTAGGTAGGTTTATATTTTTTGGAAGAAGTCAGAAATTACATTAGCTTAATGCAATACAATGTCAATGGAGAGCTATGGAATGTTTTCCCCCCCAGCATGGGCGGGACTTAAATGCGCTCTGTCTCTATAGCCAGCACTGTGTCCCAGACTTTGCGAAAGTAAAGGCTGGCTCTAGGAGACTATTTACCCAATCAGAATTCCTATACAAACCCTGAGGAATGTCCGGTATATGGTAGGACAATAATTTCTGCCTACATCACTGGTGGCTTCTTTAAGCCATTACATATGAAGTTGTCAAATATGTTCAGCCAGCCCCCCTCTATGATTCCATTTCTTTTTAAATAGAGCACAGCTGTTGGGCTCTGGGCTGTTTTGCATGCAGAGCTCTAATACAACAGAAATAGTTCCAAGATGGTATAAATCACAGATATGACAAGTGAGAAAGGAAGAATATAGTTATAGAATATAATATAGATATGATTAGAAATGGGAAGGAGGCATTTTATTCAGATTACTAAGTGTGGATGACAATTAGAATCCAGTTATAAAGAATACACTTAAGATAAATTTGAATTTCTTTCCCCTACCAGGAAAATTGATCAAATTACTTTCAGGTCCCTTCAAACTACACAACTACAAAACCGACATTTTTCGTAGGATCCCTTTGAAGAAAGTAATGTCACAAGCAAAACAATGCTCCCCACAATCCAGTTCTTTCCAGGTTCCAAACTTGACAACAAGTCAACTGTGAATGTAAATTTGGGCATTGCTGAAAAATAATATGTGCGCCCAGGCCAACTGCCCTGAACAAAAAGGCTGTGAGAGTAGAAGTCCTGAGTCACAGCGTGAAGAATGAATGCCTGTTCAGATGGTGAATGTTGATGCTGAATTAGAATAATAAAAAAAGACTGCTTACGTTCATGTCGCAGAACGAGCCGAGGATATTGCTTTCATGAGCAGATATGTCCTGGGGGGAATAAAATATTAAACAATTGAAGGGAGTTTGGAAATAGAGGTTTCAGGAAGAGGTGGTAGATGAAGCCAGTGGTTCTCAAACTTAGTGAACCATGACATAGCATAACCAGCATATAAATAGAAAACACCTATGAACAGTGGTGTTCATAGGTGTTTTCTATTTTTATGATGGTTATAGCATGGTATTTGGTTTAAAATATGTTTTTCCCCTTAACTTAAACATGACACTTTTTTATCTCACAACCCACAAAAGCATTCATTAGGCTATGACCTGTCAATGAACAAGCTTTTATAGACTGATGTGGCAGGCAGGATCCAGTGTTGTTTTCCCTATAAAATAAATAATAATCTACCTTCTAGTAACCGATGTAACTGAGGTTGGATGGATTACCCTCCCACTTAATTTAATCAATTTATTAATTAGTGTATATAGGTACACTACTCTGCTGTCCAAAGGCTAACCGCAATAACTACATATCTGGTAAAATGTTAGTTCTTCATCTACAAAATACATATAATTGCAGAAACTACAAAACTAGCCATTTTTGAAGCCATTTTTAGTTACTTAGGCTTTGTAGAACTGCCTCAAAGGTTGGGTGGGGTCACTTAGAAATGTACTTGTTTTTGAAAAAACCCTTTTTATGATTTTATTTATAAAATAAAACTGAATACAATGACACATAAACTAGGTAATTTTAATGGACAAAGAAAATGTTTCTTTCAAAAACAAGGACATTTGTTACCCCAAACTTTTGAACAGTGTAGGGCTATACTCTAATCTAAAGTATGTCAGAACTTGGATAACATGGTTCATCAATTGCAAGGCACAATAAATACATTATAACAGCAGCACATCCAAACAAACCTTTTACATACATTTGGCAGGTATTGAAGCGTAACCCTAGAATCCATCTATACAATGATGAAAGGTTTATATGGTTGAGCTGACATTATGGACTGGATCAGTACAGGCACATAGTAATTGTCTTTATGGAGAAGGGTCACCACCAATAGTGTTAGTTTGGCAGCCCGATTCAGGCGTTACCTTACCTCTATGGTGGCATGTGTGTTGTGTTTGTAGGCCGTGTAGAGGGGGAACTGGATCTGAAAGATCTTAGCAGCGCACAACAGCAGCTTCTCCCTTTCTTCTGTGCTCCAGGAAACTAAAGGGTCCTGGTTATCCATGCCAGCGCTACTGCTGCTAGCCACAGCTTCTCCGCACGCCGAGTCATTCCCATTGTCCCCTGGGTCAACGGCTGCCTGGGCTTGAGCCGACGGGGCCTCCCCCTGCCCCTTGTTGTGGTTGAGGTCAGGGGCGTCCTCCTCCGCAGAGTCTCTCTCCACGTTCACGGGCTCGTCCTCGCTGGGCGAGGGCGGCTGGGGGAGCGAGCCCACGGCGGCCTCGTTCCACTCCGAGCCGGCCCCGTCCGTCTCCGACACCCCCCTGGTGTGAGAGCAGCCATGGGTGGTGCAGAGGCGGTCTCTCAGGCTGCTGATCTGTGTGATCACCAAGTTGATGAGAGCATACACCAGCTGGTTGAAGACTTCCAGGTGCTTGTATTCCTTAAAGCAGCAGAGACATTGCCTGCAAACAAGAGGACATTTCACTTAGCAACAGACTCTTTAAGTACGCATCAGAACTCCACCTGCATGGAATTTGACTTGACTAGCAGTCAACAGACATGTCAAACAAACAAGCAGAAACTCCATCTGATGATTTGGTATTGGGTGTACTGACCAACACAGGTGCCCATAAGTACACCAAAACCGGCAATACGCGGAAGGTTGCCGTGACATCGTATTAGAATGATCAGATTTGTGATGAATGCAAAAAGGTTTGACTTGAGACAATGTAACGTTGCACATCTAAAGATTTGCAAATGTAGCGGAAAATATTAACTGCTGAGCAAGCACCTTTTTTGTTAATGCCCGAGGGTTATATTGTTCAAGGCTCTTTTGTCAAGCACAAAACATTTCTGGACTGGCCACATTACCATTCATAGCAGTGACAAAAACATGTAAAAACATAGTTGTTGAACCTATTTGTGCCTGGACCACCTCTAAAGAGTAACCAATGTCTTGTTTTTCCAAGTTACTATTCATATAACCTAAGGTTTCAAAGCATACAGTGTAGTTGATGGTATCATTGTACCTTGCTAAATGGCTCCATCACATTAATAACAGACTCAGTATGTTGATGTACCATTGTGTTAAGCAGAAATCAGGCTACACACATGCGTATCACGTCTAACCCCACAGCATTCAAAGAAACTAGTGACCAGCCAACTCACTGACCTCTGTGTCCATGAGCTGATGTAGGTCAACACTCGGAGGGCATGCTCCTTCTTCAGCTGGAAGCCTCCTTCGCTGCTGTCTGCATCTGAAACTAGACACATGGCTCCTCATCACGAACTAGTCAGCACCGTGATGGAGCATTTTACTATTAACAGAAGATACAAGACTATAATGGAATAAAGAGGTAAATATATACAACAAAGTTGTTAGTAGTATTTGTCAGCACTACAGATCCTTGCTAGCAGACCTCATTTGACTTGAAAACTAAATCCAATCAGTTACAAAAACAACTAAATGTATACTAGGCCTAATGTTATGTTAGCATCCATTCATGTAAATATATCTAGTTGTGTATTGCTCATCACAAAACATGTCCCTATTTGGCCTGTTGATGAATGATCTGGAACATGTATCAGAGAGCAGGAGTCCTGATAATCAGATGTAAACAGTGATAGCCTTATCCAAACACAAACTTCAGTGCTGGATGGCGCAGTGGTCTGGGTGTTCGGCTCCCCAGTTCGAACCCCAGTTTTGACCTACCTGTAAGCATCCTTGAGCAAGATGCCTAACCCCGTACCCCCTAACCGCTCCTGGTAGTTGGTCGGTCCTTGCATGGCAGCAATCACCATCGGTGTGAATGTGTGTGAGAATGGGTGAATGTGAGGCTAAATACTGTAAAGCGCTTTGGGTAAAAGAGCTATATAAATGCAGTTAATTTACCATTTACTTCAATCTCTAGTGGCTTTACCTCAGTATTGAATGGATTATTTTAACTCTCTAGTTTATTACTTATTTACTTCAATATGAGATGTTGTTTGGCATGAAGTAACTCCCTTGTTCACAACTGATATAAACCATTGATTCCCATTGTTTGTCTAGAACCACGTTTTAATGTGTCTAGTACAATGCTGTGTGACAGCTAATTGATTCTGACCTGAAGGTGTGTTTGTGATGGTCTCGCTAAGTGTAAACTAGGTGAAACAGAGGATCATTGCAGAACACTGTTAAAGTTGTCATGGCTTCAACAACGAGGCACCCCCAGACACCCATGCTTCAGTGGGAACCACACAAGCAGAGGACGCCTGTTCACCGTATCTGTGTCTCACAAAGACACGGCAGATGGAACCAAACATGTCAAATATGAACTCAGACCAAACCACATCATCCACCATTGTCCATTGTTTCATGGCCGGAGCCAGCCAGTCTCTTCTGAACAGCTGAGGTTGAGATGTACTGTTCCTTGAACTCTGTATAAAGTATACTCCGTTTTTGGGCTGGATTCTGAAGTGCACTTAATTGGCTGTAACCCCACTAAACATTGGGTCATCCTTTGTTGTGGCTTAGGGTCAGTTTTATCATAGTGCTTGTTGATGTTTGTAGAAACTGCACTGTCAAAGTATAGGTGAAGGACTAAGTGATGTTGATGGCAATGATGTCCTGTCATTTTTCTTTACTTAGTGGAGGTAATATATCTTCACCCTGACCTTGCAAACTTCGGTATAACTTCACAGCGAGAATCTAAAACCTAAAAAACATTGCGAATGTGTCCGCGTAGCAACTGAACTTACCAATCAGCATTTTATTGATAGCTATACAGGCGTGGTTTAGGTGCGTTTTAGTGTGCCAACAGCGATAACGACCAGATAGATCATCCAATCAAAATCAAGTATTTTTGAAAGTGCCTGCCCTATTCAAACAGTTTGATGGACATCTCCCCAGAACGACTTGTGACTAACTGGTATGTCAGGTTAGAGAGCTAATATAAACTGCCATAACATTAATTGCTTCCTGCAGTACAGACAACATAATGGTATTTTAACAGGACTATTTACTAGGGCTGTTAAAATAATGCATTCATTTTGATTAATTAATTAAATTAAAACTCAAAAATATAAATGCTGGTTAAACACACTGATATCTCCACCCACTTAGTTAATTTTGCTAACTGTTGAGCAGAAATCACAGCGCAGTGCGTGAAACCGGGAAACAAATGTCAGAGGATGAAGATGATATTGGGCAATTCCAGCGTTATGTGAGTTTCTTAGGAAAAGGAAAAAAAAGATTATTCTTTTTATTATAATCATTGATTTTCCAAAAAATGGGCATCAGCAATTAAAGGTATAGTCAGCTATTGCATGCTAATACACTGTCAAATTCACCAATGCCAAAAATCTCCTTGCATTTCACTATCTTACCGCACTGTGCGTGTTGTAAAAATTATCCAATACATCTACACAGCCCTGGCTCCGTATATATGAAATAAACTTCTTTGCTTCACAATGTGTTTCAATGTGTGAGGTGTTGCTGCAGAGTGATATTGTTGTGATTTGAGCTCACAGTTAGCATGCATTCTCGAGAATAACTAACCCTGCCTTTAATTGCTGACACAGTTGACAGTTTGAGGTTTCAGTTCAATGTGACAATACCACATATTATGTAGAACAGCATCATATGCCCAGGTTTACTCTTGTCAGATTACATTCATTTTTCACTGTTTATTTAAATCCAAAGAGCCAGTGCTCACCCCATTCCCTTTTCCATGTAGTGTACTGACATGAGGCTACTGATTCTTACTACTTTGACTACTACTTCAGACACAGCAGTGCAACACGGTTACTTTGAACCACAAGCCCTTTTTAATTTTCCAGCGTTTAGAGTGTTAATATTGCACATTAATTCAGCCTCGCCATTCAGACTAAAGGATATGGGAGATTTAATGTTGTTAATTGTTGTTCGCCCCGACATTGGCTTGTCAGTAACATGGTCACACACAGCCCCGGAATCATGTGTATAGGGACAGGAGTGACGTTTCGATAACCAGCCATATGTATCTGCAATAGGGGTGCACGATATTGATCAAATGTGATATTGCGATATTGATCATGAAAATTGCAATATCGATATTAATTTAGATATTTTAAAATCACAAAGGTTATGGGAAAAGGCATTAAAATATATTCATAACATGAAAACAACACATTTTCAACT
>JAODUH010000001.1:324980-339441 GCA_027564835.1 Typhlichthys subterraneus | reverse complement strand
AATTCTACAGGTTGGATTAAATTAGAATGCAGACATTAAACAAGATTAATACTGTAAAGTAACATATTGACATACAATGTCAGTTTTGGTGCACCTAGGCCTAAATGTTCATGTTAGTTAATATCTTGAAATATGTTGTATTTCTTCTCCCAAAAATAATGGAATCGAAACCGGGAAACGAAAAGAACCGGAATCGATAAGCAGAATCGGAATCGGAATCGATTAAATTCAAACGATAACCAACCCTACTCTTTTATCCAAAGCGCTTTACAGTATTTTGCCTCACATTCACCCATTCACACACACACATACACAGATGGTTATTGCTGCCATGCAAGGTGCGATCAACTACCAGGAGCAGTTAGGGGGTTAAGCCCAAGGATGCTTACAGGTAGGTCAACACCGGGGTACGAACCCACAACCTTCCGGCTGGGAGCCCAACACCCAGGCCATTAGACCATCCTGTCACCTTGAACAAGCACTAGAGCAGAGCACCAGTAAGAAAGAAATTTTTTTTTTTTAAATCTGTGGTGCGTGCCATAGCTTAGGATAGGCGCACAAGGTCTACAAGCAAGGCCGCGCCCCCACCGTCGTGCAAATGTGGCTTCATCAAGTATAAATAAAGCTTTACACACATGTCTGCCCACTATGAAAACAAATAACAGATACAATGCTGGAAACTTTTTGGATTCAAGTTTCCCCAGGTGGTAGCATGACGTGGACATGAGCCAGGACGCACCTGTGTCTGCCACATTCCTCATAGTGTGCTTGAAGGCCCAGATGATGGAGTCCAGCACCAGTTTGAACTGGGCGGGGGGGATGGATAGGAAGGCTGGGAAACAGTTGGAGTTGACTGCCTGGAGGAGGTAGAAGAAGTGGGTCCTATGCTCCGGGTGTTCTTCAAAATCCTGTGGAGATGGGAAGATGTAGACTGATTACACAGGCAGCAATTTAAAAACATGCCACAATTCATTTAGTAACTTTATCGTTCCTATCTCATCCAAAGTTGTCTACCAGTAAGTCTTCCGATAGCTCAATTAGTTGTCCATCCAAACATAGCGTAAGTCAATATTACAAATTAGGTGTCAAAAGGACGAGTGATAAAAAAAAAAAAGATTTGCTTATTTTGCATAAGACACATTTATATTATTTACACATTTACACAATAGTCAGTTTTCTATTGTCACAAGTCACTTCATCAAGGTTTACATTTACAGCATTTGGCAGACGCTTTTATCCAAAGCAACTTACATGTAGTGCATTTGTCATTAGCTGGACAGGCCATACACCAGCAATTGTAAGCAACCAATATTCTATCAGAATATGTGCACTTGTTTAAGTACCACAGTCTGTACCGCTATACTGCACCATCTAGGTTCAGACAGATACCTTGTTGATCATATTCAGAGTGCACTCAAACACAGCATCAAAGATCTTGGGGATTTCAACAGTGATGTGGCCACCCAGCTTGTTGACGATGGTTGCCATGGTGCTGAGGACCTCGGGCTCCCTGGCTGCAGGGACGTTCCTCTGGTAGTCAATGAGCACAGCCTCTAGCAGGGGAGGCACAAAGTTCTCTCCAACCTAGTCCAACACACATACACAACTTATTAAGATAGAGTTAAGACAAAGCCAATGCAGCTCATTTACAGGTGCTAGTGCAGGGGGTGGGCGCAGGAAAGGCTCACCATCTGGGGGTCGTTGGAGCGACTGACCCAGCCGGATATCAACTTCAATGTCTCTCGCTTCACTGTCCTCATACTTCTGATGAGTGGCTGTTTGGTCACCATCTCTCCTGTTGGGACAAAGGCAATTAACCAAAGCAGGCCAAGTAGAGCGGCCTGGTAAGCCTATAGAGCCCATTCACAAGACAAGCAAGTAGAGGCGAACACACCAAGCGGGAACCGGTGCTGAGAAATAAATAAAAGGGCCAGCATCTGCACTTCCTCAAATGTCCACTTGCTAGAATGGCTGCAAAAGGGAGTCAATCCCCATAAACTCCAATATTAGAATATCCACCTTCCATCCAGAGTCAAATAATGCAAAGATGGCAACACCAGAATCACCACAGTTTCAACCTCTAACAAGTTTGTCAGAAAAGCTCTGGGTGACGTCACAGAGGGTTTGTCCATTTATATACAGTACACACACACACTGACCATTGGACTGGATGGCGGAGGAGATGTTCTCACTAAGACACTTGTAGACGTTGAGCATGTCCAGGTAGATGCGGCCCAGCTGCACAACAAATGGGTGGCCTACGGCCTTGCAGGCTCGCACGTTGGTCTTCAGGATGCTGCCCAGCTGACGCACCGTCTCAGCGTCCTTCAGGATGTCCACGTTCTGTGGACACAGTCAACAGCGCTGGGTGAAGGCCTCGCCAGGGGATGGGGGGGGTGACTGATGTGTGCTAGGGAGGCTGGCTGACTACCTTAGTGGCCTGCTGGATGATGCTGTCCCACACCTGGTTGGGCAGCAGCATGTATTTATCAATCAGGTGCTCTTGGACCGCCTGGTCCGTCTGGGCCCCGATCATGTAGCCCACCGCCTCATAGAACGTATGCACCTGTGGTGGACACACACGGGAATGGGAGGGGGGGAAAGGGGGGTGTTACAGGCAGCACGACACACAGGAGAGCGTCTCCTTAAAAAGCACATGGAGCACCTGGGACAGTTAATGGAGATGAACCGGGTTGGCATGAAGCAGTGGCGTGCCAGGCCACCCCGCTGCCAACATGCCATGGCAGGGCCAACACACCTGCTGTGGCTGCAGGTCACAGATGATGGTGTTGATGTTGCTTAGGATCTCGTCGATGAAGGGCATCACCTCGCCCACCTGCACCTGGACAAAATGCCGCCGGCACTTCTGGGCAATTTTGATGAAGGTGTCGCAGGCCATGTCCTGCACGCCGTCGTGGGTCTCTGTGAGCCACAAGGCAGAGCTTGTTCTAAATGTACGCAGCCCACTGCCACATATTCACATCACAGGACTGGAGCACATGCTAATAAAGTCAATGTATCCTGCTGATTTATGACGACCAGAAGACAAAAAAGAAAAAGAGCAGATGATGCTAGGATGGAAAGATTTCTGAGTGGCGTTAATGCTACACTGTAATAAAACAATGGCAACTATTGATGTTTATAGAATTACAAACAGATTTGGAGGCCTCGTTAGTCCTCCAGCTTACATGGAAACATCAGGACTTCATAATACTGCAGTTCATTTGCCCAAAGGAGAAGCATTTCACTTTGTTTTTCCTCCTTGAATACTTGTTTGGTACATGTGTGCACTACCATTCAATATTCACTGAGATTATAGTCTGTAAACCCTGTTTGCTTTAGCTTTCACACAGCCATTCTGGATACTGAACCAATCAGTGACAAGTGCGATGACATTGAAGTTCAAGCCTTTGTTTCAAAATAATGGTAGAGCTAGATGAAGCTATTCACAATGTGGATTATGGATGTGGTTAGACCAGGCTACCATGTGGGAGATTTGTGCAGAATAAAGAGAAGGATAAACAATACCATGCTGTGCTTCTGATTGTAACAACTTTCGTACTACAACAGGACAATGACAAAGCACTGCTCCAAATGATGCAAGCATTACTTAGGAGGGAAGCAGTCTTCAGGCAGTCAGCATCATAACAGGATCCCATAGTTACGGTACAGACACAGCTATTATTATTAATAATAGTTATTTCTTAAATAAAAATGTGTTAAAAAAAAGAAAAATCTAACAAAGGTTTTGCGTACTTTTATCTCGGATCTCGTACACAGACAATTGCGTAGTTGGTATGAAAAATGCGTGCATGTTGGCAGGTGTGGCTGGAATGTATATGCATTTGTTGTGGCTCACCATGCATGAACTCAAACAGTTTGTTGACCACTGTCTTGAGGAACTTCCAGTGTGCTCGGAGGAAGCGAGGGTACTGGCCCACAATGTACATGATGTTTGAGGCTATAATGGCCTTGTTGTCCTTGCCCCGCTTCTGCTCACAGAGCCCCAGCAGGTCCTGAAAGAACACATTCACAGTTTTATAGTGTTTCGGAAAGGTAAACGGTAATACATTTAAGAGCTTAATTACAATGGAAAGCAGGTGGAACTGAAGGGTCATGAAGGGTCAACAACTTTACATTTAACCTCAAAGTAGCCTATCATTTGTAGTGTAGTTCCATTGTCGACACCTAAGAGGTGAAGTGACTGGTATAGTAAGGCAGGGGGCGCCGATATGAGCCAGGCTGGCTGTCGCACCTTGATGACAGTGACCAGGAACCTCTTCTCGTCCTCCTCGTGCATGGCACCGCTGATGGAGCCAATGGCCCAGCACAGTGTGTTCAGGTTCCTCCACGACCACTCAGTGCCATTCACCTGGTTGTGGAGCTTCTCTGTCATGATGCGCTCCGTATCCACATAGTCCAAGTGGGTCAGGTATACTGCACGCACACACACAAGATACAGGCGATATGTTTGGAAAGCACAGGCATGTTGCATTTATAATTATAATGCCATTCTAGTTAGCCTTGTGATACCATCCTGATCTTGTAAGTTATAGTTTGACTTTGCCACAGATATCACTCTGGGACCCCTCTATTCAAAGCCATTTGTCATAAAGGTGTCGCTAATATAATTCAATCAAAGTTCCTTATACACGATTAGCTATATAACAACTGATTATTAGAATTTCACCAAATCGGAATGTTTAGCATCAACTAGAGCGCCGGTGGAAACCAAAACGTGGACTACAACTGGCAATTAGCAAGATCATCATAGAAAAAATGTCAACTGGCCACTGATTGGCTGACGGTTTCCGTCATGGTCGACAACCGCTTTTGACTCGAGGGGTTCCAGACAGACAGTAACTCACTAGATCAGCATGAGTATGCAGATATTGGGTCACTGGCACTCACCCAGGGTTTCCCTCATGTTCTTGTAGAGGTTGATGGAGTCTGTATCCTTCATGAACTCCCTGACCACCTCCCCCTGGTCGTTTTCCACCACCAGCACCTCCTCGGGCTTAGCCATGCGACTCACCATCAGCAGACGTACCTGGAGGTGGCAGGAGATACAGCCTGCTCATTAGCCTAAAGGCACACTACAATGCATGGTGACCTGACGGACCAGGTCAAAGACAGCTCCTGCCACAGTGGGCTAAAACACCACTTGAGCTGCAGAGACCTACCTTAGACAGCACAGGCAGGTAGAGGTGTCTGCGGGGCGGCACGTCAGACAGCAGGGGAGAGGTAGAGGTGGAGAAGGGACTCTCTCTGTACAGCTCAGCCGCCAGGTGGTTCCAGTACTCCAGGCAGATCTTAAAGATCTCCGTCTCCTCCACCTCCGACACCAGAAGCATGTAGTGCAGGGCCTGAGTGCAGCACACAACGTCATCAGCTCTGGGCACAAGCGTAGGGCAGCCACATGGCAACAGGTGACAAGTGCTGAGCTGCTACCTCCATGAGGGTCTCACGCAGGTTGGGCCTCTTCTCAATGAGCTGGCCATGCTCCTTCAGGAAGGTGCACAGGAACAGGCTGAGGTTCTGGATGAAGTTCTGCTCATCATCCTTGCCGTTGGCGTAGGCCAGGCGGATGTTGGTGTTCAGCGGCAGCATCTGAACAGGCACAGACACGCAGCATGTGTTATGGTGCAGGGTGAACATATCAACTTGTACACCATCATACGGTTATTACAAGGAGGATACAGGTTTAAACAGGAACAATACACCCACAGGGGGAGCTAGAGAATCACTTGACTAGTCTGCGTGTTCGTTCATCATAAAAAACTGTTTTCAATAATAGTGTATGCTCAGTTAACTGTTTGCATTGACCAGCAATTTTATGTGTTTGGGCGTCATATGGTGTGTAATGACAGTGGACTCTTGTGTGTACATGTGTGTGTACGTACCTGCTTGAGCTGGCACATGGTGAGGGTGAACAGGTTGACAAACTGCTCCTCGTACTGGTTCACACTCACACCAGCGATCTCCGTCAAACATTTGAGGGTGATGTTACGGAACATGGGCACGTTCAAGAACTGGCAAACATAATAAAAACACAGCTTGAATCCATCTCTTGCCAACCCCGTCTGTCTTGTTTCGCACACCAATTACCCTAGAGGGCCCATTCTGCTAATTAGTCTAGACCCCTTCCCTCCCTTAAAAAACATTCATGCCTATTTAGAAAAGAACCTGACCAATAAATGATGCATGTGATATAGCTCAATGACCGCATGGAGCACGGGAAGCATAACACTGTCTGAAAGACACCCAAAGACAACATGTTAAAAGAAAAAGTAATAATTGTTATTTCCGTTTGATTCAGTTGTTTGAAAGCTCCCTGTTGTTGTTTGAAAGCTCCCTGACTGCTGTAGAAAATTGTGCTCAACATTTTAGATATTCTATTTTTTTTATTTTTTTTATTTATATATATATATATATATATATATATATAATAATGGCTGTGTGTGAGAGTGTGCTACGTTATTGCTTAAAAGTGAACAGTCTGAGAGATAAGGTTGGGACAGAATGGGAAGTTACAGAGAAAATACAGCATGTAGTTGACCTCATAGTAAGAAATATAAGAGAGCTACAGGGCGGGCGGGGGAGCGAAGCAAGCAGGAGTCAGGATAATACCAGGATGATGTCAGGATGAAAGATTAGATGCTATGTTATGAAGTATGCTATGTACGTGAGTGATATATGCCACGCTGCAGTCGCCTGTGTCTAGAGCTGTAATATGCCATTCCACAATTATGCCATACCATGGGCTGGCCCACACCGGGTGCTCCAGACACCACATCAGCAGAAGACAATGTCAAGAATTCACCCACACCACGCCTATGTACTATATAAGCCTCTAGGTCCAAGCCAGTCAGTGTGTCATTCTTTGTGAACTGCTGATATTGTATGTTATCGGTCAGGCAATAGAATGAACCCAGAGGCTCTGTCTTGTATATTTCATCTGCTATTAAAGCTGCTTTGTTATAACTTGGACATAGTTTCCTCCTACTTAAACTCCATAAAAGAACACGCAGGAACTGGTGTTAGGAGAACCACCCAGATTCCAACACTGCTGAAGTGTGAGGTGTTTTGGACAACCACAGTTCTTACAGTTCTTGGAGTCTAGCAGGCTGAAATAATGCAAAGGCAAGGGGGTCTAACTTCAAAAGCAGGTTTCACTTAAGCAATTATTTACTAGGGATGTACATGATG
This sequence comes from Typhlichthys subterraneus, assembly GCA_027564835.1. NCBI lineage: Eukaryota > Metazoa > Chordata > Actinopteri > Percopsiformes > Amblyopsidae > Typhlichthys > Typhlichthys subterraneus. The sequence continues at coordinate 332,232 of JAODUH010000001.1, read as the reverse complement.
TTAACCATTTAATCAACAATAAGAATTGTGACTGGTTAATACTATTGTTAAACAGTTAATTTTTCATTTTGCTGCATGAAAAAAGAAATAAACCAGGGGCGTTCCGGCAGATTCTGCACCAGCTCGACAGTCCATATGAGCTGAGCATTGTAGCCTATTCTCTATCTTAACAGACTGCTCACCACTAACCTAAATCGCACACAGCACGTCGGCAAGTATCAATTTTAGAGTAAGAGGTGACGAGCTGCTGAGGATTAGGCTATAGCATACAAACTATTATGCTAGCAGCCAGCATACTGTAAAGTATACAGGAGCATCCAGCTAATAGCTGACACAGGCACCGCACACATTGAATGTAAATAATGAAGCAGCGTGGGCCTACTGTTTCATACCACCCAATCAAGCTGTTAACTAATCAAGATAATCAACAGACTATTCCACTGGTTGAACAAATAAAAATATACTAATAAATGTAGGCTTGTTTTCTTGCACATTCCTAGCAAAGGAGTGTGTTTGCTGTAACATTACTGTGCAATGCTCACGTGTAGTTGTAGGACTTTTATCCCTTCGGGGAATGCTAACAATAAATCCACAATGAGCGTTGCTTGAGTCATTGCTGATATCTACTCTGTGCTTGTTATATTGTCGTTAGTCTAATAGCTGTGCTACATTATCAGGTAGGCTTAGTGCAAAGTTTCACAGTGCTGTTTTATGTGCCTGAAAAGACCTGGAAGCGCCGTCCACAGCGCTAAAAAATAACATTTCTAAAAAGATTAGACTGAGCACTCTCCTCAACATCTCTGGTATGTGGAGCGGGGAAATGGTGGGCTACATACATGTTCTGTACATATATGTAGCTTGTGACAGTCAAACAACAAAGTCAATCATCTAATATAGGCTATTGATGTTTGTGTTGTGTGCTTTGCTTGTAGCATATCTGTTATGCTTATTTGTTTTAATACATTAGACCGCTGGTACAGTTCTACAAGCGTCATTTTATGCTGTCATTACACTGAATATCAGCTCAGCTCAGCTGTGATTATCTACAGCATTCGGCCGCAGACAATGTACATTCTAAATATAACATTTTTATATTGACGGTTAATGATATTTTAACGAGCTTCGATTATTGGTCAGAATTATTTTTCAAAATGACCATCCCTAAGAGCCACTTCCTTATATCCAAGCATTATGACAGGACAAAGAGCAATACACAACATTCAGAACATTTACAATATTGATCATGGAGGTCACAAAATAAATACAAACGTTTACTGTTAATGTTAATTTAACAAGCAAGCAAGGATTTGAATAAATGGATATACCTTGTACACCAGAGCGCTTATCAGCTTTGTTTCGAAAATGTAACCTAGTGGAATCCAGTTTAGGAAGCGGAGAAGTGTCTCCAGGGTGGCTTGGACTAGAGGGGCATTCTGGGAGTTTTCCTAGGAATCAGAAAGTGTTTTTATTTTATAACTTCAAAAGGTAAAATGTCTAATCTGCACATAAAACAAAAAGGTGCAATGGCACCATTTACTTACCATGACAAACTGACACAGCTGGAATATTTGGGAGAACTCGTTGCACATGCTTAAATGGGGATAAGAGTAGATAAGACAATGGCAATATATTCATGTTTATGAATCTATCTAACAGGAATGAACTAAGAATATCAAGTTATCCATATGTATTCATATATTGTCCATCCTGGTCGAATTAGAAAAAGACTAATCTGACAGCAAGTAAAGACAAACCATGAGCCATAAAACAGCCCTCATAGCATTTGCCATTGGAATGCTGCAGATGTTGTTTGAGCATGTTACCTGTCTTTGAGGTGCTTGGCCTTGACTTGAGTCATCTGGCCACTAGAGAAGTCAAAGACCTCCTCGCTGAGTAGCTTCAGGATGACCATGTTGTTCTGACAGAGACTTTCACTGGTGCGGCTGGCCCCCACTATGTCACTGATGAAGGTGGGCCAGTGCTTCGGCCACTCCTGCTTCAAGATCTGGTTCAGCACAGGGGAGAGTTCGGAATCACCACACTAACAACTAGACTAGGCTACACAGTAAATGGACTAGGCCTGTCACAAGAACTATTTTGCTATATATTGTTCCAGAAATGATGATAAACAATATTATTGTAATTTAAAGGGCATTTTATGCCACTATTCTTACAAACATACTGGCTGAAATGATGCAGTTGTTGAAATTTAGGTTTAATTTGTGATACCCTACAAATACATTCCCAGAAATCCCTAATTTTGCTGGTCTACCTTTGAGTATTCCAACCAAAGTTTTCATTTGGTATAGTTACCTGGACAAGTATCATGTTGAGTTTTGCTATGTAGACGCCCTCTTTCTTAAACACACAATGACAGGAACATTGACACTTTAAACACTGGCTATCCAATTTCAGCTTCAGTTAAACGGACACAGTGAAGCCTTGCCCAGTTCAATCCCAGTTATCAGATGATCATACCTCTATGTTTACAGGATCTGAGGAAGTTTTGATTATCAGCCCAACAACATATTTTTTTATTCCTGAAAAAGTAATAGTGTACATATTACAGCAATGTAATCAATCAGTATGAAACATTCTATAGATCAATGGCATATGAGTGTATGTCAGTTACCTTCACACTGATTTCGGGGCAGAATTTTCCAACGAGTTTTGATGACTGTCTCCAGAATCTGCAGTGCATAATACTGTAAAAAAACAATAAAAAACTGTAACACACTACAAGTGAACATATTACAGCGTGTCACTCCTTTGTTATAAAACTATTTTAAATCAATAGTAGAAAAAGCAGTTATTGCATTCCTACCTCTTATCATCGATTACAGTCGTGTTGTCATGATACTGAAGTGTCTAACTTCGATACAATACCTTCAAAAATATCGATATTCGATACCGCGGGGGAAAATTTACACAAAATTGACAACTTACACTTCTAGGTCTTTATTCAAAGTAAGACATGGCTATAACATTACACAGTAGTCTACAACTTTTTTTTTATGTAGGCTAGGGGAAGAATAGCTGAATAACTGTAGTAAACATTTACAATACAACCTTTTCACATCAATGAGAACAATGATTCTTACAAAAGCAGGCCTACTATGTGGTGTATTTTTTTCAAAAGCCCGAGATTGTCACATTCAAAATGGATCAAAGTGTAAGTAAATAGAAAAGCAGAGCAATCTCATGCATTTTAAATACAAATCAAATGTAGGCTCATGTAGGATACTGGCATATTTTTATATTCTTCTGGTTAGGGATGTCAATAAAAATGTAAAACTGTGTGCAGACAAGGATTTTTACCAATGAGTAGGCTACTATCACAATGGTTAATAACGGTTTGCGTGTTGTTACATCTGTACCAATGGAGTGGGTACTTTCCACAGCTCCAATCTCTGCAATGTCACATTTAATACAGACTGAGAATATGAGCACCGGACAAACCCCACAGCATGTCAACACAACAAGTTGATATTTATGGGAGAAAAAAGAAGAAAAAAAAATCACTCCGCGTTACAAGCATTACAAGTTCTAACTACAGTGTCATAATTCTTCTATGACGCTGCTTCTAACTAATCACACTAACCACAAACTAACTGGATTGTTTAATCAAAGTGGATCCACTCACTACGGTACTCTACATGCTAATGCTATGCTACCGTACTAGCACTTAGTAGCATGCACCGTTCATGGCATATTAACAGCGCGGAGCAACATTTACTCATCAGAATCAGGCATTCCAGCAAAGCGACTGTCAACAGAATCTTATTTCACTGTGTGATAAATGGAAACAGGATACAGGTAAATGGAGGCTAAACGATACAGTAGCTGCCCTAAGGTAAAGTGTAGATGTTTACATGTTGCGTGGCAACACAATCTAGTTCTGTTGGTGGGCCAACTAAAACAAATGCCGGTAGTCTGTTGTCACACTTATAGAACTTTTGTATAAAAGCAATATCACACTATAGGTTGTCTTACCTGTAATAACTTGATGAGTAATAATAATAATAATAATAATAAGTATCAGCAGGGTTGAACCTGTGACTGTGGGCAGCGGTGTGTGTGTGCGTGTGTGTGTGTGTGTAAACTGGCTGTCGGGGAGAAGAGCTTGTGTCGCAAGAACGCGCGCAACTTTCCGTATAGATACTGCAGAAAATTTGTATTTAAACAGTTTAAAATATTCAAAATCAATATTTTTGACAACACTAGATTGCATGACAAATGATTGTAATAGAACAGCAGTTTACCTTAGTCTTCATGTTTTGAGAGAACTCCAAGATTGTGTCCACCCTGGTCCATGCATCTGGATGATCCTTTAGACTGGTCAGTACTTCCTGGGCCATTCGTTGCTACAAAAACAAGAGTCAAATTAATCATTTATATTACACATCGCATGCACTAAGTGATTGCAACGAAGGCAAAGAAAAATTACTAGTAGACAGACAAATTATATTATCCAAGACACATCAACCTTGCCTCAACTAAGGATGTCACGGGAACTTCTGAAGAACAGTTCTTAAAGTATGTCTTTGTGAAGCTCTTCTAGCAATGGCATTGACAAGCATTTCAGAATTCCTATAATTACACATAAGTTTCTGTATGCTTACCAAACTTCTCCTTTAAGATAATTTAAATATGAAAGCAGTTCCTAACTCCTAATGGAAGCAAGTTTTTTTTTAAAATAAGTATATTAACAAAGACTGTCTTGGCAGGTATATGAACTTATACATATATAAACTAGAATCAAAACACAGCTACATGTGTTTTCTAAAACCATGCAAATGAGCCAGCAAGGGCAAAGGGACACTCACCTGTGACCCAATATCATAGTACATGGAGTTGACAACATTATCCAACAAGTTAATGTCCAATTTCTGACTGAAATCCAACAGCTGCCTGGCTGCATGATCGGCCAACATGGTCATTTCTGCTGGCATCGAGCTAAATTGGTAGGAAGGGGTAAATAACGTCAGTTCATGGACAGCGTTAATCCATTCAAACATTACAACGAAAACGGCAGTGCATAACAGTGACATCTTAAGACCAAATGGGGATACTGCGGGCAAGTTTCTAGAATGCAGACGAAAGATGTGACCGTTGTAGATGCAAAATGATACAACAAATGTTTTAAGAAAGTATGCTAAGTTAGCAAATGCCAGTTTTGCCCTAATATCTCTTTGGCAACCAAACTACTGTAGAATCATATTCACTATAAATTAGATATGTTTTGCATATTGCTAAAGTAGATTACTTACCCAAGGTTTCTTATTTTTCAGTGAAAATAAATGTTTATTGACGCTACTTTTAAAATAATATTGCAATGATCTATCTCATAGCACGTTTTCAATTGCAGTGGTCTTGACGCCCGAGAGTTAGCTAGCTACGGTACTTCCTTGGCTAACAAGCTAGTGATAGCATATCACATATAAACGGTGGATGCAATAGCAATACTCGCATATATTATATTGCTTTAACAATTTACACGTCACCGTTTCGTTTTGAAAGTTCCTTCAAGATATTGCTTACATCAATGATGCGGTCGATTATAAACAAACGGATTAGCCAGTTAGCATGCTGATACAGAAGTCAATGATGGTTCGGGTCCCTTGGCTAATGTTAGTTAAGCTAATAGCACAGACTCACGGAGTCATACTTGGAACAGTATTCCGGGTCATAATCACGAAATATAAAAGTCTCGAGTTGTTTATTTGTTACTATATTCGCATATACTGCTGGATAGCAGAGATGTGTTAGTGCGTGGAAGTGTGCTCTCGTCTCATGCTTCAAACCCAAGACCGGTTGAAACCGGTTGAGTCTGGGATATTCCATTTCGGTTTTCGGCCCGTGGTGCGCCGCGTAAATTTTGGACCACGTACACGCCCTTGGAACATCTGATTGGTGCATTGATGCATCCGTCCTGCGCCGCCATAGGTCAAAAGCGATGTCATTTGCCTTCAACTTCACTCTGAGGCCACGTGGTTCTGTTTGCCCCGTTTCGCCCTTGGACGAGAGTGGCGTCGCACACTTGCACCGAAGGCTCAAATACTATAGGCCTACACCATTCAATTACATATTCAGGTGGGCCTGATTTTAAGAAGAAAAACTGTAGGTGAGCGTCTACGAGAGCGAGACAACGATAGCATCCACCCTGCAGCTTGGTTAATGTCCAATGTGTCAAGTCAATGGCGAATGTTTTCTATAGAATTATAGAAATAATAATTTCAAATCTCTCTGGCATATGGGCTTTTGCACAACAAAATAGCAGCCACGCCCATATGCGTCCTTTTTGCAATGCGGTGTTCTACAACTGAAATTGCATTTGTTTTTAATAACACATACTAATAATAATAATAATAATAATAATAATAATGTAGAACGGTTAATAATATCTGTAGAACAGTTAATATGAACTAATTTACAGTAATATATTGACTTGATTCGTGGTTATATACAGTATATTGAGCTAAGTGGTCAAGGGTCCAATCCCCTCGTGGGCCACATGAGGACAGTAGGTATAGGCAGGGTGCATTTGGCCCGCGGGCGGATAAATGAAAAGGACTGGCACAATCTCACACTCTCACCGAACTCCCAGAACACACGCACACACACACACTTTGTATGTAGCCTAGATAGTAGTAGGCTACTAGTCCCCAGCAGCAGCATTTAGCGTTAAAGAGGAAGTGTCCAATCAGTAGTATTTATTATGTATCTTTATTGTATTCCTTTAACCATTCAGATATACCCATTATGTTGCTAATGGTAATCTGACACAGCAACAAAAAGGATAAGGGAAATACCTAAAATAACAGAATTATGCTGTTTATTTAAAATTAGCAACCTCCAAATTGTAGAAATACAGTGTATTTAAGCAGTATTTTCAGATTTGTACATTTTTTAGATGTTTTCAAAAGTTTAACATGTGTAATTATACCAACATTTGCTGTAATTTACGTATAATATAGCTGTAAATGTATGCATTTTACTGTAATTTTATGGGAACTGTCTGGCAACTTTGCTGCCAGACATTGTACCATTTTCTTTTTACATGATTTATTTTTACAGTGGTATGTGAAACTATATAATCCATGAGGGGAAATTCAAATGTTGCAACACACATATTAAATAAATGCTTTGATGTTGTCACGGTTGACGGAACGCGATCCTGTGTTGTCTCCTGCCGACCCTCTCCTTCCTGCCTCCTGTATCCTGGCAGCTGCTCTGTGGGACATCGAAGCCC
>JAODUH010000001.1:292728-324880 GCA_027564835.1 Typhlichthys subterraneus | reverse complement strand
GTAGGCTAAAGCAGAACTCCTAAAACATGTTGTTTGTAAAGAGTCAGTCAGGCAATTTTTTTCTCTAGGCAACATTACATTAAATGAATAAAATGTATTATTACAAAGAGTAACGTACCGAAAAAAGTACCGTTTAGGTACCGGTACCGAATTTGAGGTACCTTACCGGCACCGGTATCGATTCAAATGTGAACGGTACCCAACCCTAGTCTGCACAGATTATTTTCTAAGATATATGTTGGTGGAACTAAGATATTTGCTGGAAAATACATTTTTATATGATTATTTCAAAACTCAATTTGTGTTCTAATTCAGGCGCATCTCAGACATGGTACTTCCGCATTTTGCTGCTTCTCATCAATTGCATGCAGTCAACACGCACAGGTCCGTGTGGCCGTGTGGAAGCATAACATGTTGAACTTACTCCCTAACTATTGACGACGTAGGCAAGACGTAAATTCGACACAGAAGCATAAATGGGCCTTTATTCATGAGATTATTGGAAGGGGGGGGTTAAGGTTTTCTTTTAGCTAGTTAATGATTTTGGTTCTCAAGGTCATATTATGTCCAATATTACTTAATAGAACAATGATACAAAACCTAATGGATTTTGTGTCATTTCAAAAGAGTTGCAGGCCTTTCCACTATCAGGGAACCCTGCATGTTAGAAGCCCACCAGCGGTATCTGCTGGCCAGCATTAGCATGTGGCTCCTCTCATGCTCACCCGTGTTTCTTGACGATCTTGATGTCGTGCAGGTCTACGCCAGTGGCCGTGGCCGGGTCGATGACACGCATGACGGCATCCACGCTCATGGGCGCCAGCAGGCTGGAGTACTGGGACACCACCTTGGAGCACAGTGACGTGGTGGCGCTGTTGAGCAGCGTTTCACGGTCGCTCAGCAACACGGGCGTGCTCATGGCCGTCAGCACCTCCACTGCCTTGTCCACTGCTTTCTGGAAGGACTCAGAGATGGTGGTGGGGTGGATGCCTGCCACGCAAACAGAGGAGAAGGCTTTAATAGCGCCATACAACACTGTGCCCCATCACATCTTCTCACATGCAAGGCTCACTCCAAGTCAAATGTCTAATTCACCGACTACTAATCTGAACTTCCATCACCTATAATGACCAGAAACACAAGCCACAAGAATTATGTCTGTGTAGAAGGGGGGCAGACAGCATGGCAGTGACAAACTGCATGTGATGATATTTCACATGGCTACTACTCATGTAACCATTCAGACACAGTCGAGATGTGTTGAGACATCTCAAAATGTACTACGTCCAGAAATATTTTGATGAACAGCAACTAAAATTTAAAACATGCTTTAAACATAATTCCCTGATATTCAGCGATTAGAAAAATGTTAACAAATTCCTGGATTCTCCGTGTCTGAAATAGACTGGAAATTCTATGACCAGTGGAAACCCTGCACACGGCAAACACTGTAGATCTTATGGAATGCCTGCCACTAAGGTTTTCAAGGTTTTTTGGACACAGTATGGATGTATGTGGCATGTACCCTTCTGCAGCAGTCTGGAGCAAGCTTCAAGCAGAGCTCCAGCAATCACCACCACAGAGGTTGTCCCATCACCAGCTTCAATGTCCTGAGCTTTGGACAGCTCTACCAGCTGAAACAGACACAACATATTACAATAGGGCAGGGAACATTCAACACTTTAAACCAATATGGAAAACTGATTATTGGATTGTATGCAATACTGTGAAATTAGGGCTGTGCAATTACTGGAATTTTAAATTGTAATTTCAATTTCAGCTGCTAACAATTACAAAACCAATTCTAAATCATAACTTTTGGCAAGTAAACTCTTATTTTGTCTTGTGTTCTGAATGACGGACACACTCACTTTCTCCTTTTGCAGTGTTAAAGTGAAAGATCAACGTGAAAAGTATGTTTTCTCATTCATACATTTTTTCAGATGGAGTATGAAACACATTTTCAAAGTCAATGACTAATCGTATTAAATAATCGTTATTTCAACAGATCAAAATAATGATTATTATTTTGTCCATAATCAAATCAAGCCCTATGTGTACTGTGATTGCAATTGAGCTAGCAGTACAATAAAAAAAGTAATTTATCCTGATATGGGTACATATACCCCCCAAGTTAAGTTGGCACCTTGCCTCCACAATAATACAACCAGCAGATGTTCTGCAGCTGGTTATGAGTTTCAACTGTTGTTTAAACCAATACAACGTTACCTAATGATACCATATGAATTAAGCAAGATGTGGTGAATTAAGTTGTTTCAGGTAACCTAGCAGTAGAAATGTCTACGAGTTTGCCTATGGGTTTAGATGACTAGGCAAAACATACCATTTTAGCTGCAGGGTGGAGCACCTGCATCTGTTTCAGGATGGTGGCTCCATCATTAGTTATGGTCACGTCACCTTTCCCATCCTCAATCTGAAAAAAAAGGCTTCAAATTAAATATTTGCAAGAATGAGATTTAGGTACGCCATTTATGGCAGATACGGGTTCACTGACCATTTTATCCATGCCCTTAGGCCCAAGGCTTGTTCTGATTGCATCTGCAACAGCTGTCAGGCAACAAAAACAAAAGTCACTCGTTCAGTTACATCAGACATCTTATATGCCAGTGACAGAACATTATAATGTAATAGTCACCATTAACAGATACCAAATGTGATCGGGATGTCAGATGACAGTGATCTGCTGCACGTTTAGAACAAAAGCTAATTTGTCGAGTCACTCACGACGAGCATTTTACAGATTAAATGGCCTGCTCCGCACTGTACCGGTACGGTACCCTTGTGTCGCAGTACGGTAACTTTAGGTGCAGTAACCCGTGAAATTAGTACCAGTAACAGTGCAGGGGGGTTATACCGTAACGCGCTGCCTCCAGTGACCAATAAACACACGTAGTCCCTTAGATATCTGACAATATTACAAGACACACTTATTAACTGCCGTTTATGCATTTTACCTTTTCCGGCAGAGATGTTACTGAACCGAATCTGGGCCGGTTTATCACGGTCCACATACGCCCTTCCTTTGTTTTTGCCTCCGTTTGAGGCTCTCGGTGCTGCCGATACTCCCGGCATCTTATCTTAATAATGGTCGGGAATTGTTCACGAAACGTTAGAGAAGGGGTCAGACGTTGCCTCAAAATAGAAAGTGTCTGGCCTGGGTTCGGATGGGCGCAGATTGGATTTTAATGCCAGTGCTGACCAGAATCTTCCAGAACCACCGGCTGCGACTGTCAAAAGAAAGGACCCGCCTGTCAACTTCCTCGGCGCTTGAAGATGACGTAATTTAGTGGCCTGATTTTCTGCCGTGCGATTTTTGCATGTGCGAGCAATACAATAATTAATTTAGTATTACATGTGAATCGTTTTAGTTAATTGTTGTCATTATACAGACAGGTATTTGTTCACCAAAAAATGTGGCCTCGCATTTTTGTTAGCGTTTTGGAAATAATAATGTTTAAGATAAATTGTTAATTAGTAGCTACGTTATTTGTTTTGATTTTAGAAGCTCAGTACCGGTAGCTCAATATCTCATACGTCAAGTGATACCGATAGTCATCTCTGTTGGCTTTTTTGCCTAGCAATCGCTGTGTTGATTTACAGATGTATTACCATACCCTAGCACTGCACTAGCCTGCTAAATTAGTGTTGTGACGTTTTGTGATTAGAGTTTTTTTGCTTCAAATGGCCTAGATAAGGGCCTACACTTATTTGTAATCGCAAACCTCAGAATGCAGTGTGTTTAGTATTCATTTAGGTCAGGTTTAATACTGTTTACTGTGTTAATGTGTGATCATAGACGGGTGCCATGCTGCCCCTAAAGGAGAAGGACAAGCCTATTGTGGCGAAGCTATTGGCAGCTGGGTGCTGTGCCAGGTGTGTCCTCAGGTTTTGCTGTTTGGGGGTGCAATCGGCTTATAGACAACCCTATGAGGTAAGGAGTGATGTTGTTTTGTTCTTTACATAATTGAAGGTGGATCAAAGCTATAGTAGTAACATACTTTGCATGTTTGTTTATATGTTTCTACTGAACGTGTATTGTTAGAACGCAGCTTATATAGTGTGTGTGTGTTGAAATGCCACCAACGTTGAGAGCACCACCTGCCAAATTTTCTTTTTTCAAGGTTATTATTAGAGAACTAAAAGTTTTCATCAGTGATGGAAAACAAAACAATTCCCATGAATCCGAGCTGCCACGAGAAGTCCAATGCTTCAACACAGCCATATCAGATGGTAAAGAGGAAAACATCGGAACCCACGATGCCACAGCACCAGAACCAACTGAAGACCCACCAAGAAAAAGAGTAAAGCTTGACTCTCCGGTGGCTCTTCAGTCAGAAGGAGAGAGTGCAGGTGGCTCTACGACTACAGATCCTCTCCTAAATACAGAGGAGCCACATGGGTGTATGGTCTGTTTAGGAGTTCTACAGGAGTACTGTGATAGAGGTTATGCCATGAAGGTGTGTTTCATTATATGCTTGTATAAGTATCACACTTGTTTCTGCAGATTCATTTATTTGGCAGCCATGCATTTTCCTCTATACAGATAGCTGACACAGTGAAGGCGGAGGACTACCAGTTTGATGCAATAGCGCTGTCTGTTTCCCTCCCTGCCCAACTTTGTGTTAGAGAGGTCAGTGTCAGTGAATGACCAGTTCAACACTCACACAACCACTTTATGATTTTTATCCAAATGTGAGCTCAACATAGGTTTTCTATCCAAATGTGAGCTCAAGTTTGACAATTTGTAAGTAGAGCTCTTGGCTTCAGGTGACAAGTTAAGGTTTGTTTACTGGTCTGTTCTATAAGTGCTAAGTTTTACGATCACATATTTTAAGTTTACATTGTTCTTTCTGTGTTATTGTTGTGATCTGCTTTGTTTCCCAGCATTCCTGTTGGCTCCTTGTGAAAAAAGAAGTCAGGTAAATTCACAAGATCACAAATGGGTTTTCCCACCAAGTAGCAGCTAGGTAGAATGCAGACTAACACACTTGCTGGTCTCTTGCCTTGAAGAGAGAAGAGTATGGCCCTCAACAAGGATGATGTCATCCAGGTGAAGGAGGCATTTAAGTGGTTCATGCAGGGCCTGGTTGCCAAGGAGCTGGGAGGCGTGGCTGTGTTTACCAAGGTACAAACGGGGGTGGCAAGGGGAAGAACAAGGGCACATTTAGATTAGCGTATATTAAGCATGACTTTTGATAAGTCAAGTTTGCTTGTTTGTATTGGACCAGTCTGTGTCTATGTGCCAGCATTGCATAAGGTGACAGATGCAATCATTTTAGTTAAACTTCTGCTATTTGTGTTTTAGAGTTTGTTTGAAGTTGGAGTAGAATTCACTCACACAGAAACAGATGCAGACTGCCATTTCCTGTGAGTTGTTGTTCTTCTATCATCAATAAAACAAATGTATCCCTGACCCTACTCATCCTATACATTGTCCTATTGCCATGCCCCACAGTGCTGAACACTGTCCTGACTGTTTCAAACCTACCAAGAACAAACAGGTAACCACACAAAAGATGAACCCTTTAACCAACATAGGGATCAAATTTCATGAGTTTAAATGATTGCGTGTTACGTTTAATGATATTAGAGGATTACTTATTAATATTCTCTTTTCTAGTCTGTGTTTACCAGAATGGCAGTGGTCAAAGCCCTGGAGAAGATATCAGATGTAAAGTTTCTGAAGTAAGCACTGCCTCATGGTTTTACAGCATTTTATTGTTCGACGCTAGTGCAGTGCTTAATTTACTAATTTCAGTACTTCCATTTATTTTAAGCATAACCATAGCCTACTAATTTAACAGATTTACAAGACCTGCAAACAGCAGTGGGTGTTGTTTAGTTTCGCAACAAATTCCTGTGTACTTTTTAACGTACAACATTGAGTTCCGTAGTTGGTTGTCGTGTATGTCAATCAAATATCCACCTTTGTTAATAAGTAGGTGGATCTTGACGCAGGGATCGGCTAATTGTAAAACATGTACGTAAATATTCAGCATAAAATCTAAATGATCCTAATTGCAGTGTTATTAATGGTTTCTTTATGTATTCGTCTTCAGGCACTATCCTTGTCCACCTACCCGGCCTAGCAGCAGCTGTACAGCCCAGTGTGTCCAGTGTCTCCATGCTTCTGTCTTTGTGGCAGGTAAAGCCATCATTGCTTTCCCTTGGTTTGTAAGGGTCATCTGCTTGAGGAAGCATCATACAATTATTCGTCTTTCTGGCTGTGCCTCGTCACAATAATGTGACACTTGCATACTCAGATTACATTTAAATTCAACATTGCTGTACACCTTTGTAACGCACGCTTGCCTGGTTGGGTAAATAAGCATCTTCATTTTAAGCATAGTATTTGACCAATCCTACTTGAAGGCAGGGTTAGTTATTCTCGAACACTTGATAACTTCATAACAATATCCCTCACCAGCGCCACCTCACATTGAAACACATTGTGAAGCAAAGTGTGGTACTGCGTCTTTGTTGTTGTGAGCGGTGTTTGCCACTTTATGTTCCTAGCCAGGGCTGTGTAGTATCAGTATCGGATTCTTCTTTCAACACGCACAGAGAACGGTAAGATGGCGAAATAAGATATTGTTTGGTGATTTTGACAAAGTGTATTCGCTTACAATTAGCTTGCAATAGTTGACTAAACCCAACTCTGAGCCTGACTCAACCCACTACAGCTTTGAAACATGCGTCAAGGAGCTGTGTGAGGGGAGGGGAGGGGTTGAGAGGGGGACCCCCGTTGTCATTAACATTTTAATTTGATGACATGAGTGTACCGCTGAAAACCAGCAAGGTCCTGGGGTGATTTTGAACAGATATGACGTGTACTTCTGTTTTCAGCCCATAAAATGCAGATTAATAAAACAGGAATTCTGTTAATATTAACACCAGCACTGATGTGTCTCATCACAGATCAATCCTATTGCTTAATTTACAGCTTACACATTTTATGGTGCAGTTATACATCAAGAGCAATGGATTTGTTTCTTCCAGACCTCCTATGGAGGTGTTGCTGACTTGGGTTAGTAAAGCCTTGTTTCCACGCTGCCATTCAGGGAGATACAACAAGTTCTGCCGCAGCCTGCCCCAGACACCCTGGGTGATCGACGGGAAGAGGATGATGGAGTCATCTGTGGAGGAGCTGATCGCCGAGTCACTACTTTCTTCCTTCCGGGCCCAAGGTGAGTCAAAAGCCAAGTCACTTCATGAATCTGCACCAGTCACTGCATAATGCAGTGCAGTGGCCCAAACCAGAGTAAACAATACTGCATGTGGCACTGCTTCTCATCGACAGGATTCAATTTTTCCTCCTCCGGAAGAGAAGACGTGGACGTCCGGACTCTAGGAAAAGGTGAAGCCTGCGTCCCGGCCATAGTGTTGTACATGTTGCTCAGTGTGTGTGTTATGTTGTGTCAACAACACGTTGGTGTTGTGACCACAGGTCGTCCCTTCGCCGTGGAGCTGCTGAACCCCCACCGCTGCAGACTTAGCAGGCCAGGCATGAGGGAGCTGCAGGAGGTACCCACACTTGACACTAGTGAAAGCACGTGACGGCTCACCTTGCTAATGGCCTCTACAACAAGTGACCCCAGCCACTCGGTGGTATGGACTCATTAGGAATGTAATGCCTTTATTGTCATTGCATCGTTAAAAAACATAACGACATTTGGAGTGCTACTCCTGTAAGGTGCAATAAACAACTAATCTGTAATATACAGCTAAAATCTACTTCAATCATGTTTGCACATTATGCATGTCATGTACGGTATATCTATTATTCTTTGGGTCTAATACATTTCTTAGTGCTTATTGTTCCACCGCTTTGTTATACAAATCACCCACTTATTCCCTCTCAGTAAAAGTATTGGTATAGTTGGTAAAGGATTGTAAACTAATGACTCCTTAGTCCACTAGTTCATCATTGCTGATCGTATGCTGAAAAACAAATCACGTACTTCTACACGTCTCTGGCTCTGTAAATGGGAACACAAAGTGGTGCAGATTGCATAGCACAATATCCTAGCCTTCTCAATGTGCGTCCAATGTGTGGGGTGGAGTGTCTACGGGAGCACCCTATGGCATTGAAGGGAAAGGGTGTTTTTGATTCCAGTTTGAAGTTAGCAAGCGTTCTCAAGAATGACTTGCCCTACCATGTTAATCTCTCCAAATTCACAGGTGCACTTCCATCTTGTTTTGCCTGTGTTGCAGATCATAAACAAGTCAACAGACAAAATTGCAGTGAGAGATCTCCAGGTTGTCACTAGGTGAGAAATGACCTGAAAAGATCTGAATGTTACACCGCACCACACCATATATAATTGCACTGTGTGGTTCTCACGGTGAATTATGTTTTGTAGCTCAAGGGTAAAACGTAATCCGTGTTGGGTAGGTTACTTTTAAAATTATAGTTACTAGTTACCAGAATACAATTCTAATCAGTAACATAATTTTTGGATGATCTAAATTCAGTAACATAATCTGATTACTGATTACTTAGCAATTTACTGCATTGGCACGACAAATCTTTTTGTGACCGTTTATGTAGCACAGGAGATTAAGGTAGGACTTTATTTCCATTATCTATTAACGTTAATGAAAGGTTAATAAGAGATCAGATTGTTTAATGCATTTTTCATCTGGAAACTTCACTTTTGTATTTGAAAGTAGTCTTGGAATCTAATCTAATAATAAAAAAAAAACTAATCTGATTCCACTATTTTAGTTGGTAACTGTAATTGATTATATTTAGTTTTCGTAATAAGATTGCAAGTAAACAATTACTTGTAATTAGTTACTTCCCAACCCTGGACGTAACAAACCTCAACAGTATGGAGCTATATTGATAAACGACGCTGGATGAGAACATGCCGTTTGTGTTCCAGAGACTGCATGAGCCGTATGAAGGAGGGCGAAGAGGAGAAGACCAAGTCGTACACAGCCCTCATTTGGACTCAGAAGGCCATTCAGCAGGAAGACATCGCCTTCATCAATGATATCAAAGTAAGAGGCGTTTTCCTAACGCATCAGAACTTTGTAATTTTCATCTATATTCTCATTGACGTCCATCGTTTTTGGGGGTTTTCTGGAGTTGTCAAAAGTTTAACAGGTAGTTCAAGTAGTTATTGTATTAGTGTTGACAATAACAGAGTAAGCCAAGCAAAACATTTCTACTAAAGGAGGAATCTTTTCCACACAAGTGAAACTGCAGAGCTCAAGGTAGCTTCATACCACCTGCGTTGCTCTTCTGTGATCGTTTTAGATAAAGACGATCTGCTGCTCTCTGAAAGTCGGTAGCATTAGTATCTTTGGTTAGCGTCCTCCATTTTGAAAGCGCCGCAGCAGTAAACAACCCAACACAGCAGAGGCTCCTGTCCTGTTGTAATTCCTGTGTTGGCCTGTAGGAGCTGACGCTGGACCAGAAGACTCCTCTGCGAGTGCTGCACCGGCGGGCGCTGGCCGTCAGACCGCGCATCATCCACAACATGAGCACTCGCTTCCTGGACCCACATCACTTCTACCTGGGGCTGAAGACCCAGGCTGGGACGTATTCTTTAACACACAACACATACACACTGTAATGTATACAGGCAATGGACGGTGAAGCTATAGTCTGATATACGTTACCATTAACAACATTTAGTATCATGGGTGGTGGGAGGGGCTTTGTAGCATCGCCATTATTTTCTCCCAGAAATTATCCTCAACACCACGATGCCCAGGTACATCAAGGAGTTTGTCCATGGAGACTTTGGTCGCACCAAACCCAACCTCTGCCAGCTAATGAAGACGGACACGGACATACTGGAGCTGGATGTTGAGGTAGCCGTCTGTCTGTGCTCTCACAGAATTGGCTCTTGGCAGTGTGGGATGAGGGGGAGGGGGGGGGTCAAAAGAAATTATTAACCAGCTCACGTTAAGTTTGCCGGTGAGAGGAGCATAAGCTCATACAGTGTCAAACTCTCCAAATACTGTATCTCCTCATGGTTTCAATGTGTGGGTGGAGCTTCTAAGGGAGCACCCTATGACATTGAAGGGAGGTGTTTTTGTTTTGATAGTTCAAATATTGATATACCTTTAAACACAACTACTGTGATTTAGTTCTGACACGGGAGATGTCTGCAACACTGGTCAAAGGTAATGTGGTATACAGAAGCACAATTTAAAGCGAATATCAATGTTTTCCTACCTCAGTCTGTGGACGTCGACTGGCCCCCTGCTTTACAAGAGTGAAGATAAGATGAAGATCAGGCCCTCTGTAGCAGCTTCAGCCCTGAGTGTGCCTAGGTAAAGCTGGTATACAATTACCATATTCACAAACCTGTAATGGGTTGTGGTCTAAGTAACTGTTTAATACATTGTTCAGGTTTAGAAAGTATCTACTAGGATTTTACAATCAAATACAAATAGAAAGTAATTGGTTTAAATTAAGCATTTAAATGGTTGTCATTCTGTATGCAATTATAAGGAAGGGCTGCAGTGTTTCCATATGAAGGGATTTGTGCAGGAAGACACCGTTTTTCAAAGGCCTAATACAAGATAGTGACAGATAACAAAATTAGTCTGAATTCCATTTCCATATGTCAATGATCAAATTTGCTTTGCAGCCTAAACCATGTTTGCTGCAGACTTGAATATGTGTAGTACATGTAAGTGAACAGGGGGTAGAGTGAATTATTTATCCCAGAATGCACAAATAATTTTGTTTACAGCCTATTCTTGAGCTGGATTTTCTTGTAAAAATTGTGCTGTTGTCATGTAAACACCGTAGTGACAAACTCTTTATTTTATCTGTAAGTAATCAGCCACTTATCGCTGAATTTAACGATCCTTTTTTGTTTAATGTACAACAGCAATAAATATTTTTTACTGTTCAAATAAAAGCCTGACCTGTTCTTGCCTATGTCTTGGCGTTTATTTCTGGAACACCACCACTTAAATACCTGATATTAATTCAAACAAACTGCACTTCATTAATAGTAGGTTAACACTTCGACATAATTTAACATTGCAGATGTAAAAAACAAATGTAGATCATTTTCAGTTTTAGTACTTAAGAAAACAACTTCCATTCCACCATTCTGTTTTGACAACCAACAATAAAGATTTACCACACCAAAAAACCCTGAAATGTCTTTTAATTTAATTCAAAATAAATACTACCACGTCAATGGAAGCCCCCTACTGGGTTCTTGCCCTAATGTTTTGGTAAGAAAACAAGCAAATCATAAAAAGTAAAAAGAATTAGTTAATGCATCCATCAGCAACCTTCAAGAGGTGTCAACATATTGGGTAACATAGAATGACAAACATAAATTACTATGGTACAAAATAGGATGAAACCAGCACTGCAAACATCGTGACCATAGTCCCGCTTCACTTTTTTATCCAACAGTACGCACAGAGGGAGGGGGTGTCTGATGCATACTCCACTAGTCACTTCCGCTCACACAAACAAGGAATGGGGAGGTTACGGACCACCTGCTTAGTCCGCGGCTGGCAGAAAGGTGTGGTCCGTCTCCGTGGAAACATTTTCAAAACAGTTAAGGGCTGCTGAAGGACATTTTTTAAGTTGTATTAAATGCAGTTCAAAGTCGTTCCTCTTGCTTTGTCTCTCTTCTCTTCAGCAAGCTTGAAACAGTCACAGAAGAATGTTCACATCTGGTCAAAATGCCACGAACAAACAAGAAAAAGGCATTGCATATTTACATGACAAAAGGTGGCATCTCCCGAACAGCACACAGAGCAGAGTGCTACAAGGTGTGTACTGGTGGGCGGGGGGCACCACTCCCTGTCCCTCATACAGTCTCCTCAACTACCAACCTCCCACAGTCATCACATCGTCTGGTTCATGGTCTGGGATTTACTGACAGTCGCTTGAGATTGAAATGGTTGCGCGTGTGTGTGTGTATTCATGTTGGGGTCTTCAATTTCCTCTGGGGGGAAAAATACTGATTCTCAGGTGGTCTAACCTCCTGCATGCAGAGATTAAGTAATGTGTGTGTGTGAGCAGTTCAGTTTACATTTGATTACTGATTTCCAGTCAGCTGTGACTCACGGCTGTCTCGTAGGTTAGTGTTCACGTGTGCAAACTATCTTTACACTAATACTGATGAAAAACCTGCCATGATCCTTGTACACAGCTCTCACGGCCTGTTTGCATTGCAAATTTGTGTCGGTGTATCTGTGTGCTATGACAGCATATGTCCCACATACAGTAAGCTACGTTTTTCAATGTAAACATCCAAACACTAAGTCTACAGCTACGTTGAGGAAAAGGGGTTTACGGGAAAATAAACAGACGTAGAAAAGGACACTGATAAAAGAAGTGTGTTCGGGGCTCGTGCTTCCCTGCCTGGTGAGTAAAGCTGAGTTGAGTAGCGGTTGTGCTCTGTGGCGCCTGAGTGAACCATGATGTATCTGGCAGTTTAGTGTTTCTGTTCCAACAAAAATTAGGGAAAAAAACGACAGAAATCAAAACAGCAAAAGAAATAGCAGTGCAATAATGAAAGGAATGCTATAAAGGATAACTTTTTCCATTCTGAATTTCTCTCTCCTTTTAAAAATAAACAGACAGTGGTTCCCGTTGCCATCTGAGTGGGGAATGTGTGTTACCATGGTGACGGATGAGACAAAAAAATTCAGATTTCTTTTTTTTTTTTACCACAAGCCATGCACATATCCTCAACTCAACAAAGAATTACCAACTCCCCCCCCCCCCCCACTTCCCAAAAACACCCTGTCGCTATGATACGAAAACATCTGCACACGTAAGGCAACATTTTTGGTTTTTGTTCCCTAAAGCGGCTTTTGAAAACCAAGTGCAAAAAGTAAAAAATAAAAAAGGGAAGGAGAATAATCAAAAACAACTAAACAAGAACGCAACCTGAACTTAATACTGATGGTCAGAAAAAAAAAATAACAAAAACATTGCCTTCTGAAGTAAATAGCGCTGAAAATGGAGACTTGTTTTTTTTTTTTATGTGGGCAGACCCATTTCAAGTCTATCCCACTGTGCAAAACCTCTTTTAAAGTCCCTAAAAGACCTCTCCCCATCTGCTTAGAGGCAGGGAAGGAGAAAAAGAGGAGAGACCTTTTTCTTCCTAAAATGGCTACGTGTTTTCCTCAAAATGGCCACAAATGGGGACGATAGTTGCTGACCATCTGAGCTGGAGAGCTCACTCGCGGCCACTGGCTGAGTAGGAGAACTGGGGGAAATGAGGCCTCCGCTCACTGTCTGCTGCATCCATCCCGTCTTCATCAACTATTGGGGAGAAGAAGCAGCAGGTTAGGGTTGCGTTCACCAGCATCATTTTGCAGCAAGTTGCTAAATGTGTTTGTGGGGTTGTTCTTTCATTTTTTATTTGGATTTAATCTATTGACGCTCACAATGTTACATTAAGTTGTCATGTCAGTAGGTTCATGAACATGGCTCACATTTCTCTGGGGGGGTGATGGTGATGGTCTGTGCCGTGAACTCCTCATCAAAATAGCGGGTGTCTGTTTCTGAGGAAACCTGCGGCATGAATGGCGGGACCAGCTGAAGGAGACAGGAGAATGGTTAGTCCCTCAGAAGCTCCGCCCCACACATGGAACGCATTACAAAGCCTAGCATTGTTGTAGTCAGCAGTGTTCGCCACTTTGTTTATGTTCCAATTTACGAAGCCAGAGAAGCGTAGAAGTACCGTATTATTCTTTCAGAGAACGTAAGATAGCAAAATGCAAGGAGATATTTAGTGAATTTGACAAAAAGTGTATTAGCTTACAATTAGCTCACGAAAACAGGAAGGTCTGTCTTAACCAGCTCAGCGGTTTCAAGCTGATCTGGGGTTTTTATGGCATCTGCTTAGTAGAAAGATTAATTCTGGTGTACAATAAATAGCAGATAAATAACTATAAGGCAGATTCCACTGTACAGCTAGTCTTGTGGGCCAGATTATATTATACTATTATACTATGGTCTAAATAATCTGGGGACAATTTGTCTTAAATGTGTGTGGGGTGGAAAACAGAGTTGGAAACCAATCTAATTGTTAAAGTAGAGTTCAAAATAGGAGCGGTGAGTTGGTATCGTTACAACAGCTCTTCTAATTCCAGCCATCCATTCCC
Source organism: Typhlichthys subterraneus (assembly GCA_027564835.1). Taxonomy (NCBI): domain Eukaryota; kingdom Metazoa; phylum Chordata; class Actinopteri; order Percopsiformes; family Amblyopsidae; genus Typhlichthys; species Typhlichthys subterraneus. The sequence goes on along the minus strand of JAODUH010000001.1, from coordinate 310,747 downwards.
ATCTGCTTATCCGTAGTCGGGTCGCGGGGGCAGCAGCTCCAGCAGGGGACCCCAAAATTCCCTTTCCCGAGCAACATTAACAAGCTCTGACTGGGGGATCCCGAGACGTTCCCAGGCCAGTGTGGAGATATAATCTCTTGATCTACCAATCCACTCATTTTATTCTTACCTGTACTGTGAGCTGTGACTAACTCCAACATAGGAACATGGTAGCGTGGCAGCGTTTAGCGGGATGGTTAGTGCGCTCACCTTCTTGTCGTAGACGTCCTGCCAGTCCACTGTGGTGAAGAAGCTGTGGCGCATGATCTCCTTGGCATCGTCGGGGCCACCGCCCAGCCTGCCACAATGACAGCACAGACGTTCATGTCACATCAGAACGATAACTACTTCCACAGGATTATCAACACCTAACTGAACTGGTTTGTTCTCTACGGCTGCAGGAGCTGCTTTTCTGGGAGTCCCTCGTGATGACTGGAGTGGAAAGCTTAGACCAGTTGCTGACACAATGCTGTATATTTAGGGCTTACCAGGAACTTAAGCAAGCACATACAGTAAAGTGTATACTCTACATTTGCATACACATTACACACACACAGCCATTTAAATGTTTAGAATCATGGAGAAATGTTCTTGCTTTTGATCCAATGTCATTTTTGCTAATGATAATAGCTGGAAGCTATGTACAGCGTAAAAGGCTTAATTTCAGCAAGTGCCACTCCTACAAGTTACTTGTTAGTATGTCCAGTCAATTCATTAACATCCTAATATAAACTCCCTATACATCCATAGTACCCCTTAAAAGGGGTAGTAGTAAGTCATTCTCGAGAGCGCTAGCTAAATTCAAACTCAAAAACACCTCTCCCTTCAACGCCAGGGGGTGCTCTCTCGGAAGCACAAACATTGGAATCACATTGAGAAGGCCAGGATATTGTTGTTGTGTGTAGTCGGCACCGCTTTGTCTTCCTATTTATGGAGCCAAGGCTGTGTAGAAGTATAGGATTCTTTTATTCAGTTTAGGGGATGGTGAGCTAGCGGACTGCGAGTAGACATTTTGTGAATTTGACAAAAAAATGTATGTATGCATTAGCTTAAAGTCGCTAACTATACCTAGGCAGCGTCCGTCAGTCAGTCACTCTCGAGAACGCTTGCAGTATCCTCTACGGTGCCGCCTCACACATCAAAATGCATTGTGAAGCAAAGCGTAGTACTAAGGATTTGTTGATAGGAGCGGTGTTCGCCAATTTGTTTATGTTCCCATTTACGGAGCCAGGGCTGTGTAAAAGTATATGATCATTTTTTCTACACGCACAGAGAATGGTAAGACAGCGAAATGCAAGGAGATATTTGTTTTAATTTGACAAAAAAAAAGCCTTAACTTTAGCTTGCAATAGCTGACTACAACTTTAAAGAGGAAAACGTAGAGGCAGAGTTGTAAACAGGCAAAGTAACATCACGTCATTGTTAAAGTCTCTTCGTACGGTCCTGTCTATGCTCGTGTCTCACTTGAACTGCTGGCTACACCGTAGCCAATTTCTGTAGGTAGGCAATGCTTAGTATCGTGTATCCGTACGTTTTTGGATAACTCGTAAATACGGACTACATGAGTGAATGCAGAGTACTAAAGGCTCCGTCCGTACCGTTTGTTGGGGTCTTTGATGAGCAGGCCCGACAGCAGGGACTTTGCGTCGGACGATAGGGTCCGTGGGAACTTGATCTCCTCCATGAGGATGAGCTCAAACAGCTTCTCGTGGTCCTGGTTGTAGAAGGGCAGGCGGCCGCACATCATCTCGTACGTGACCACGCCCAGACCCCACCAGTCCACCGCCCGGCCGTAGTCGTTGTCCTCCAGCACCTGAGAAGGAAGTCCATTTAATTAAAATAAAACACTCGAACACATTGGAACAAGTATGGAACAAGTTAACATGTTAAGAGCATACACAGACATGCTGTACATACATTTAGACACACAGACTACAATTATGACTACAATTCTTTTTTTAAGTCCACACTACATTGTGATGGTTATGGCTCCGCCAGGCGATTCCTCAATTTCTTTCACTGAGATTACAGTGTGAAACCCTGTTCACATTAGCGTTCTCACAGCCACCCTGCTGGCGGTCCAATCAGGGTGGGTTAGAGAGATGATGTTAAAGTCAAGCATGCTTCTAAATGGTGGGAGTTCTTGATGAGGCCATCAACAGTTGTAGCAACGCCGATTGGTTCAGCGCTGTCCAATAGTTTCAAAATGAACCAGCAGGAAACAACTGCGAACACTTCCCAGTGGAGCGTGGCCAAAGTGAATATGGTCTGGTTATGCCAGGCTATTTAACATCTGCTTTCATGAAACACACCAACAAACATCCCAATTGGATAGGGACTGAAGCTATGTTTTGTTGGCTCTGATATCTCACTGTGGTCTTGTGGACACAGGAAACATTCATCTTTCTTTGGTATTTGAGACACGGGCCCATGAACCCATTCAGGACAATAATGCCAATAGTCACATCATGCGTATTGATGGTTTTAAGGGCACCAACAGGTATGGTCTCTGACCTCAGGAGCCAGGTACTCTGGTGTCCCACAAAACGTCTTCATGGTGGCAGTGTCAGTGATGCCCTCTTTACAGAGGCCAAAATCAGTAATCTTGATGTGTCCGTCTTTGTCTAACATTAGGTTTTCCAGCTGAGAAAACAAGAGACCCACTGTTTTAAATAGTATAACATAATTAAACATACAGTATAACAAACCATATTGAAACATCATAAATATGTGTTTATTTTATTATTAGTAATGCGGTACTGATTGTATCAATATTTAAATCACGTCCCGGCCACCCTATTAGCGTCTCAGTGTCGCTCTAGGGGTCGTGACCCCTCGGCTTGAGCCCTGTTCTAGAGTACCTTCAGGTCACGGTAGACGATCTTGGCAGAATGCAGGTAGTCTAGAGCAGAGACGATCTCAGCGCCATAGAAGCGGGTGCGGTCCTCTGAGAACACGCGTTCTCTCGACAGGTGGAAAAAAAGCTGCCGGAAAGAAAACACATCAGTGCATGTGTTGGGACGTCTGAGCTCATCGCCTCATCACCTCATCTGGCTTTAATGATCTGTTTGGTGTCATGTTACATTTCTCTTATTGCCAACACAGACTGCAATGCATCGATTACACCATCAAGGAGATTACCTTTACGTTTTAAGATTCATTATTCTTTAAACATTTGAAACCATTGTATTTCAACATTAACTGACTCGCAGAAATAGATCAGTTGCTTTTTTTAGTATCAAGATTACATCACTTTCTTTAGGGGAAGTATAACCAAAGGAGCAAAACCATTGCAGCTTTGCATCTTAATGTCTCACTTTAACTTTTATAGAAAGGTCACTCATACATCAATTGCTACAACAATTAAAATATTATTTAATCACTAGATAAGCACTGTGTTAAAGAGCATTACCTCTCCCCCATTCACGTACTCCATAACAAAGCACAGCCGATCCTTTGTCTGGAACGAGTACTTCAGAGACTAAAAAACAAGATTAGAAATCAGCAATACTTACCATGAAATGTGGTCTATATGTGAATGATGTACCCTAGCAACCACACAGTAATCAATTTACCATGGTATTGTAATACTCACAGTTAGGAATGGATGCCGGGTGTTTTTTAATACCCTACTTTCTGTAAGTGTGTGAGCAACTTCATCCTGAAAAAAAAAAGAGATAAAGAAATTAGTCTAGATGCAAAAAGTCTGAAGAAATTCATGCAGGACCATACATTCACCAAAGGGTGGTGCTGTCAAGCTAATATATGTCTGAAATAATACAATTAAAATGTTAACATCTCGGCCATTTCCTTATTAATGACCCACATTTGAAAAAGGCCCATTTAATATTCTGGATCATTCAAGCTGGCGTTAACAAATACGGTATACCATCAGTAAATGCATTGTATCTGTACACAGAAGCAAGAAAAAGCTTTACATGGAAAGATAACAAGACAAGGGACCTTGGCTATAATGACTTCCTTCTTCAGGATCTTCATAGCATAGTACGTGCCGCTGGCCTTCTCTTTCACTAAAATCACTTTCCCAAATGTCCCTTTGCCCAGAAGCTTTAGATAGTCAAAGTCATTCATTGTCTGGTGAGAGAAACACAAGTGGGGTGAGATCATTACATTTTAAATGAGTCCAAATTAAATACAGTATAATTTACAATCAAGAATGGAACTATCGCAATGATAAATTGTGTCCTTGCTGGGAAATGGCAGCCGGCCAGTAGACAATGTTTTGGCCAGAAGGGGCAGAGCTGAGTTAAGGTGGGTCTCGACCCAGTGGCCCACCCTGCATGCATACTTTGTCAAATTCTGTCATCAGATTCACATCCAAACAATGTGGAATTGTAAAGTCTGCAGAAAGTACTTCCTCACAAGTCACAACAGTGATTTAACAGTGACAACAACAACATCATTCTGGTCAGATATTACCAGATGTTTCACACAGTGCCACTTTAGACCTACCTACTTATAGATAACAACCTTCATTTAGAGATACATTCTCTCACATTGCCATTGGTAACATGCATGCAGTGGGATACAGCAGCCATTACAAGCCAAACAAGCTATCTTTGAAGTGCTCTTCAAAATGTATCTTAACACATGAAGCCTGACAAAGCTGCAGCATGCAGTCTCTCACCTTCCGTTTGTGGTGGGCAATGGAGGTGTCCATTTCCTCTTCGTTGACATTCTCTATTTGGGAGGTGGGACTGCAGAGAATGCCCTCCTCCTCCTGCTTAGCCAGGGACTCCGCTACCATCTGGATGGCCTCGGCCCACTCATCCCTACAGGCACACAACATTGGGGTCAGACACCGGGACACTACAGGGGAGCACTGGGACTTAGCTTCTGCCAAAACACAGTATGGCAGAGCAAATGCACGAGGTATATAGTGATAGAAGTTTATAGAAAACATAGTCGATGGTGGCTTTATAGGAAGATTTTTTAAAATACACACTAGGTGCAGAATATAAAGATTCAATAACGTTATAGCAATAACAAAAATGTTGTATTCTGTTTGGCTTAGTTGATGTGTCGCTGAGGAAGAGAACTACAATAGAGCTGGAAGAGGACGCATTAGTGGCCAAAAAGAATGCCTCCTCGGTAGCTTGGATATGTGGTTCCAGTCCAATATGACGGTCAGTAGAAAACTCATTTTGACACATTGCAGTTCTCATGATCAATATAGCAATATCACATTTTGCTAATATCGTGCCACTCTAATACACACAATGTTTAGAATGAGTTGTCGCTTCATGAAAACGGTACATGGTACACGTTTAAACCCCGCTCTCCTCCCCGTCATATGACGGACTAGCAGAAGAGGAGAAACTGAAAGAGGTTGTTGGCTCACCTCTCGTCAGGAGAATCCACATGGAAGGTTCTCTCTATGACCGTGGTCCACTGGAGACAGCGGATGATGAAGGTGTTGGGTTTGGGCCGCTCCGTCTTCATCAGCTGACACTCTGATGGAGCACAAATGGTTCTTACTGGCAGCCCACCAATGTGGTGGCGCTGGACATGAAGATGCACACATACTTGCTACAGAGAAGTTGTTGAGGGGGTATGCAAGGTCTGCATCCTGTGGCTTGTCCTTGTAACCGATGAAGGAGCCGTCGGTCTTCAGTAGGAAATAACGCGGCCGCCAGTTCTTGATGTACTCACCTGTTTAAATAATGATTTTTTTCATTAATAATACAAAAAGACAAAGAAAACAGACTATCCAGACTTGAGAATGGCTCTCCACCTGCTCCCTGATTCACTCATCTATTAACCCTCTAGACTCCAGCCTCGAATCAGATGCCTGCTAAACACAGGTTAAACATGGTGGCATCTCTAATGTTAAATAGGAATTGGAGAGATGGCGTGCTTGTCTTTAAAGTAGATCTAATGCAGTGCTGTTGCTAATATACGTTGATATACATTTTAAGAATGCGGCAAGCACTCTAATCCAGAGTAATTCACAATGAGTGCCGCATTACAATAGGCTCACAAGCCCCTCCCACATCTGAGAGTGACTGGAGCAGTCGGTCTTTATTTGCAGTCAATAGTCAGTGACTTCTATAGGCAGTCCTTGTTCCGTCATTTTGACAGATTAAAACACTGATGTCGATCTGCTCATCTTTTAGTGCTACATTTGGATATCTGGGGTGTCTACCAACCCACAAATACATGGGAGTCATTTTATTTTGGGCACCCTATGTCTGTATAAAGGTTAATTAACTAATATCGTGCTTGTGTGTGAATACATATGGCTCTGGTTACAAGCTTCTGAACGTCACACATCCATGTGCCATGCCAGGCTTGCCGTATTACTGGGCCAGTGCTGTGTGTGACTGGCTACGGCCGCAGCCATGCAGGCATTGAGGCGAACAACATCCCTAGCCATATTCTGCCTACCATACCTTTTCTACTGAACCGCGAGGTGGAATGATCCCTAAAAGCCTTGAAAACTCAGTGTAAAAAGGGTAAACAAATTGCTTAATGACATTGACAATACCGGTTATCGGAAACCTAGGCCTACTTATCTTAGCTTTTGATCACCAGCAGCACTAGCATCAACTTTTCTGAGACAGTCAGTATATAAGACCATATATCATGGCGTGACAGACATGTAACACGAGTCATGACACAATAACGATATTACATGTATCATTCAGTAACATTAGAAATTAACTTGAATGTTGATATATTTCAGCATCGTTGTCGATACGAGGCTTATATGGCCTAGCCTAGCCAAGGCTAGCTCTAGACTAGCCACAGCTGTGTCACCCTTGGTGAAATGAGCACGCCCCTTACAATGAATGAATGAACATTATCGTTTTAATATAGACCTAGTTATTCATCATGAGTAATGACGTGTATTTGAAGTCGCTGTCTGTGTGAATGGGTGAATGTGAGGCTATACTGTTCAGCGCTTTGAGTGGCCGGAAGGTTAGACAAGCGCTATATAAATGCAATCCATTTACCATTTATGGTTTTACATGGTGTGACGTTAAATAGCCTAATTGTCAGTCCGTTTCTGATTTAGACAAATATAGTCTACCCCGGTCTTCACCATAACGACAGAATCACACGCCTTCGTGGGTGCTCATATGGCTGCAATGTCTTAAAGGCAGCTAAAAAAAAACAAATAACCTTCATTCGTGAAATAATACCATGCTTTGTGAATACATGTGCCTCGCTTTTGAACATAGTTACACGCGGCCGTGTTTCACCATGCTCAGGCTTGTTGTTTTACGTAGCCCTGGGCCAATGCTGAGCGACTGGCCGGCGCGCGTGCACGCGCGCGCACACACACACACACACACACACACACACACACACACACACACACGGCCGTGACAGCATGCAGCCCTGCCGGCGTTAAAGCTAATAACATCAGCCCCATCCTCCGGAGGTACCACCGGGACCTCCGGGACTTTGTACCCGCCCGAGAGTGCGCCTAAGTACTCTTAAGGCGGCTACATTTTCCCCAAGATCCAGGCAGAGCTCCACAAAGCTCTTCAAATGTGTCTGGGTAATACATCCGTGGTCTGGGCTGTATGCTAGCGAATCCAGGGCCCTGTGGGTGTCTGTACAGGGTGGGAAATAAGCACCCGCCACCAGCCAAATGCAGACTTTTTCAGAGTGGCGGGTAATTGAGCCTTATGTACCAGCCACAGTGGTGGCTAGAATATACAGTCATGTGAAAAAGAAAGTACACCCTCTTTGAATCCTATGGTTTTGCATATCAGGACATTACAATCATCTGTTCTAAAAATAAAAAAAAAAAGGTCTAAAAATTAAGTAAATGCAACCTTAGACAAACAACCACAACAACACATGACACAGACCATGTCATGATTTATTTAACAAACCTAAATCCAAAATGGAAAAGCCATGTATATAAAAACCAAGGTTTTAGCAGTTTGCTGGTCTGGAGCGTTCATACACAATGCCAGGGAGAAAAGACATCAGCAATGATAATCTTAGAGAAGCAATCGTTGCTGCTCGTCAATCTGGGAAGGGGTATAAGGTCTTTTCCAAACATATTGAAGTCCATCAATCTACAGTGAGAAGATTTATTCAAAAGTGGAAAGCATTCAAGAAAGTTGTCAATCATCCCAGGAGTGGATGGTCATTACAAGGAACATATTCAACAAATGTACATTTGTTAGTTAATTGTTGCCGTGTGCTTCAGCTAGTGCTAAAATGTTATGCTATTTGATTTAGTATGAGTGAAATACAAAATATTAGTTAGGATGTGAATGTATAGTATTTGTTTAATTTGTTATGCATATTTTTAAATCCACATCCTAACAGGACAGGCATAACTGTTTAGTTTAGTTGTGTATTTAGTTGTGTTTTGTTGTGTTCGGATGGCATATCTATGTTTGGCTACTCCATCTCTCAGTCTCCTTTTGGTGAGGCCTATATAGAAGCAACCGCAGGGGCATTCAAGTCTATATACTACATGAGTGGAGTTTCAATTAATAAAATGCGTGATTTGGTAAGTTTTATTATTAAAAACATTTCTGAAAGAGTCTCCTTTTACCATATTTGTACAATAATTACAATTGCCACAACCAAAGTTACCTTTAGGCTGTTTCAGCCAAAACTCCCGTTTGGGAGCTGGAAGGTGGCTCCTGACCAGTGCATCCTTCAAAGTGGGTGCACGTCTAAAACTTATACCAACTAGTTCCTTGAAGATTTTACTGAGCAAACTGTCACTCTTTATAATACCCCAATTACGATTAATGATGTGTTTTATCAAAACTGCTTCTGTACTGTATTGAGTTACAAAATAAGGCTTATGTGACTTCTTTTGCTTTTGTTTTTTACCAAGTGTTTCAATCCTATTCAATGAGAGAGCTCTATTATGGTCTCATATAAGAGCCTCAGGTTTGTATCCTCTCTGCCCCTGCGGTTGCTTCTATATAGGCCTCACCAAAAGGAGACAGAGATAGAGTAGCCGAACATAGATATGCCATCCGAACAGGAAATAAACATTATGCCGAAGCGCAACATGGAAGTGATAGTACACTGAGGGTCACAGTCATTGAAGTGATCTCCTTGGACTCCCGGGGTGGAGATAAAATTAAACGATTAAAGCAGCGTGAGGCATTCTGGATCTTTACACTCAAAGGTACAACTTTTCCAGGTCTAAATGATGATATTGATTTTTCCCCATTTCTATAGCTTGAGATATGTGTATGTATATTATGTTTATATATATATATACACACACGTGTATTTTTGTATTTGTTTGAAATTTTGCTCTTTTGTTTGAAATATTGGTCTATATTGCTTGATGCATTTGATAACTGTTGATTTAGGAAGGTTAATATAGCCTATTCATATAAAATGTATGTTTTTAACTTTTATATAGTGTTTATAGTTTTGTATGTATGTATGCATGTATGCATGTACAGAGAGAGAGACACACACACACAAGTCCGAGGCTTGATATATTGAATGCTGAAAAAATTGACAAACACCGACCACTAGTGGCCACGAAATTAAGCTCATGTGATATTCTGGCCACAGGTGTTCGTCAATTATGTAATAAATATGGTTTCCACACTTTGCTCTAAACACTCTGATGAAGGCAATAGCCGAAACGCGTAGGTGTCCTAGCCCATACATTAAAGGCTTTGTTATTCTACTCCACATGAGTGCCTTGTTTTTTGAAGTTGCATTACCAGCTAGTCACTATTCATAGTGGCTTTCTGCGCCTTCTTCCTGTTTTAGATATTTATTCCTCTGAACAAGAGCACAGGTGGATACAATTATAAGTGAGATACCTGAAGCGCTCCTGCTATTACTCTTTAAAAATGTTGAAGAGTATGTTTATTAATTTTGGACCATTCTTCTAGAAGCGCATTTGTGACGTCACAGATGTCGGACGAGAAGGTCTGGCTCGCAGTCTCCACTCCAATTCATCCCAAAGGTGTTCTATTGGGTTGAGGTCAGGACTCTGTGCAGGCCAGTCAAGTTCCTCCACACCAAACTCGCTCATCCATGTCTTTATGGACCTTGCTTTGTGCACAGTCATGTTGGACCAGGAGGGTCAATCCCCAAACTGTTTCCACGAAGTTGGGATCATGAAATTGTCCAAAATGTCTTTGAATACTGAAGCATTTTTACAGTGCCTTTCAATGGAAATAATGGGCCCAACCCCTGAAAAACAATCCCACACCATAATACCCCTCTACCAAACTTTACACTTGGCACAATGCAGTCAGGAAAGTACCATTCTCCTGGCAACCGCCAAACCCAGACTTGTCCATCGGATTGCCAGACAGAAGAGTGATTCATCACTCCAGGGAACATGTCTCCACTGCTCTAACGTCCAGTGGCGGTGTGCTTTACACCACTGCATCCAATGCTTTGCATTGCACTGGGTGATATAAGGCTTGGATGCAGCTACTCGGCCATGGAAACCCATTCCATGAAGCTCTCTACGCACTGTTCTTGAGCTAATCCAAAGGTCACATGACGTTTGGATGTCTGTAGCTATTGACTTTGCAGAAGGTTTAGAAGTGAGGAAATTTCCCGAATGGACTTATTGCACAGATGGCAACCTATCACAGTACCACGCTTGAGTTCAGTGAGCTCCTGAGAGCGACCTATTCTTTCACAAATGTTTGTAGAAGCAGTCTGCATGCCTAGGTGCTTGATTTTATACACCTGTGGCAATGGAAGTGATTGGAACACCCAAATTCAATGATTCAGAGGGGTGTCCCAATACTTTTGGCAATGGCCAGTTTGACAGATTACACAGACGGCAATCTACCAGTCCTAAAGAGGGGATGCCGATTTCATAGTCTTTAATTGCATATTTGAACCAAAAGTGCTGCCATCAACACTAACAACGTTATAATGGCGATGGTGATGAACGCCTGTTGATGCCATCGCTATTCAGGCTAATAAATGCCCAAGCTTAAACACAAACAGCGACACCAATGTACAGAAAAGACAACATACAAAGCATGTATTTATTGTAGGAGACAAATGTATTCATAAAATGAATGTGTTGACGCAAATCTAACTTTTGCACTTTTTACAATTTATTTTAGTAAGAGAAAATATTGGCTGTTAACAAATATGTGGCTGGTGGGCAAAAAAGTTAGTTTCCCACCCTGTGTCTGCGTGCAGCACAGCCCTGCTGGCGTATGGCGTAGGCCATTATGCCTTGAGAATGGAGCTGCACAATTTGACCTAAAATCTCAACTAATTGAACATTGTACCTTGATTATGATCAATTCATGATTTTTTTTGGCCTTTGTTTGCTTTTGTTTGAGTTCTGCTCCATGATGCTTCTATTCAGCCGACTAGATGGACGGAGGTCCGTGAATACACCACAGAACTATAAATAAGGAACATACGTGGTAGTATTAACAGCCACTTTTGTAAAAACGTACCATTTGTAAAAGCATGACACTTAATTGTTGCTAGCAATGGGCTAAAACATTATACAATTAAAGATACATGGAGTCATAATTATTATCTTAAAGAAAAATATATTGACAGGCAAAAGCTGACTACTACTACTACTAATGCTATATTATCTGTATAGGCAGCTATGTTTATCATTCACATATGCATTTAGAATTTCCTTTACTCCACCTACTAATTGTAGAAATGTTTGTCTACTGTGATATTTTAGAACCATTATTCCAGAAATTATATTTCCGTAGGAATGTCTCATTGAAAGAGTTGACTTGACGTCGCTATAGCTTATAAATTACCATGCAGGTAGTAGGCAGGCCAGGCGGCACCCATAAAGTTATCTATTTACTTCGAACTTGGAAGGAAGGATATCTGGAAAACTGTTAAAAACCAACGATGGGAAGATATATTAACAGTAGGTTTTTAGAAAGCCCACTTTGCAATAAACGTTCATTAAGTTGTCTGTCCCGCATTACGAGTCTGTTTTGCTCTGATAAATGTTTATGCGACCACCTGAGCTGCCGTCTTACAAGCCATTGACGTGAAGTGTAGTTTTGATTTACGTCTGTCGCGGTTGATACTAATGATGGTTACAGAAATAACAGCAGCGTTTCTCAGATGCTGCTGTTTTTTAATGAGCCTGGGATTGTCATGAGTGTCCGGGTCCCAACAAATCGGTGTATCTGTAAAACACGTGTCGCTTGATTGAACAGGATTTTTAATATAAATTGAGAAACAAAAAAAATGACATAGCTGTTCTGAATTTCGGTTTTGATTACTTTTCCGTTAATTGTCCAGTCCCAGCCCTACTTGAGAAGCTGTTCTCAAGGCATCGAGGGTTTTGGTTGAAAATGCACTGAATGTTCTTATAATAAATCAACAGTCCCGACAGAGCTCAACAGTTGCCATTATCCATGGTGGAGGAGCAATCCTAGCCCATCACGTCAAGATTACATAGACGAGGGGGCAGGGTGAGCCAATTAATCAATGGGGTGAGCAGTGGCTCATTTGCATAGAAGCAAAAGTCACCAAATCGAAGCAATTTCGGTTGCGCAACATACAGGCTTTGGAATGAGTTATGAATAATGTGTGTGGTATTTTCACATAACCATGTCATATAAAATTCACCAAGACCTCAAGGAACTGTATCAACATATGGAAGAGGGGATTCAATTTGTCTCCTTTAATTAATCTCCTTGAATTTTAATTAATTCACACCCTGTCCAGTAGGTGGCAAGTGATTATTAGGGTATAGGCGTATAAAATGGAGTGCTGCCTTTTAGACAGTTACAGGCCATCTAGCTGTTTCAAATCTCACCATTTATAAAATGATATGATAAAAAAAATAATAAATGCTGTAATCCTTTGGACTGGTGGGGGCCGGGCGGGAAGGAACCAGGAAGTTATGTCACCCTTTGTGTGCACATAATAAGAAAACTTCCCCTTGACACCAGGCTGCCACACTGCGACCAACACCTCCGGCACACACAGACACAAAATAAAAAAGAACACTGTGGCAGTCAATAACCCAGGGCTGCTCAAATGGGTTTTGGCCATCAAGTTTCCATATTCATTGTAATAACGCTGGCAAGAGAACACGCATTGTTTTGTAATGTTACTTTTTCCTGCTACAACCTTGTCAGTATATGAGAATGATATGACCTTTTGGTATACCTGGCCAAACTGTGTTTTCTTTGCAAATATATCCTTCACCAAGAAAATGTATTCACATTCCTATGAGACTATAAAAAATAAATATATTGAACGTAGTTAACTAAATTTACCAATAAGTAAACACAGCTGTTTGAGACAATACATACCTGTCAGCCCAACTCAAAGTCCCTCCACAGACATTAATCCTTGTAATAAACACAAAGATAAACCTGTATTGCTTGCACTACAATGTTTACAGTACAGACACGTGATGTGACACTAAATGCAAAAGGCATCCACTCAAATATATAAATCCAATTAAACTTAATGGTATATTTTCAGATAACTTTTACAAAGGGTTGAATCATTTAAAGCAGTCTGACTACAGCTCTGTGTCCTCATACTATGTCATGTAGGGGCAGTATCACAATATCATATCAAATCTTCAAACTGTTAGCCATGCAGTGCAAAAAGGCATCCATCTAATTATTAGCAGGTGGCAGAACACGCATTAGCTGCTCCGCCCAAACATTGCTCTCAGCAGCTAAATTTTTATCACTGAGATTACAGTCTGGAAACCCTGTTCACATTAGCGTTCTCACACCCACCCTGTTGGTGGTCCAATCAGGGTGGGTTAGTGAGATGATGTTAAAGTCAAGCATGTTTCTAAATGGTGGTAGATCTAGATGAGGCCATCAAAACAGTTGTAGCAACACCGATTGGTTCAGCGCTGTCCAATAGTTTCAATATTAACCACAGGTCTACGCCCAGTAGGAGGAAACGACTTAACACTTCCCAATGGCCAGACCATTTTCATCAAGTGAATATCTGGTTACACCAGGCTAGATTGCAGGACCACCTTCCATCAAGTGGCGCTTCTTTTTTTGATGACAGCATGTATAGGCTACCTGCATTCTGATTGTCTGTTGGTTCACTAGTTGACTGACATTTGGACTGACAGATGAGTAACAATTGAGTTTACAGACTGATAGACTTGTGATAACAACATATGATCTCTCAAGCTCCAGTTTTACTTCACTGCTGTTCTTTTAATAAAGTTACACTGAGACTAAGATACACTGCATTTCTAAAAACTGTGGAGATTGCTGCACTACCGGCAAACTTCTCAAGCTTGTAATGAGTGGCAATCAGCCTATGTACACTGATATTGTCAATTTAGAAAAAACGTCACATGATCGCACACTGTTTTGCTCTCGGGCAACAAATTGTAGAGGAGCTTGCAATATCAGAATGATTTTAACCACGAGAAATAACCTAAATTCTCTTAAATTCCAAGAAATATAATAGAAGCCAATTGTACATGCGAGTCTACTTTTGATAATAAGCACTTAATCACTAGACAGACAAGCATATGAATGCAGAATTTGTAGGCACAACATGTTAGTATCAAATAGTAATTTATGTTTATAGTCTGTTTGTAGTCAAGAGTACTTTTTTTACTGACCAATCACGTTTGAGAGGGCTTTGGTTGCATAGAGGTCAACATGGAGGAAATAGAGTTCATAACTTACTCATGGGAAGGGCCTTGGGCGTATTGGGGCAAACACAGAAAAGCATGTGAAGATTTGCTTTGCTCTTCAATAAGAAGGATATTATGTTGTGCAAGTGCGCTCACCTCGTTTCTGGACCCAACCCTCCTTTACGACATTCTGGTCGCTCATGGCGGCTTCTCTTCGTGGTTTGCCTTACTGCCGTGAGCGTGGGAGGGAGCGGCCGGGAGTTCAGGTGCTGGAGATGGCGGGTCAATTGTCCCTGTGTGCGTGGACCAATAAGATGCACGCCCACTCTCGCCACAGTCTCCGCCCCCTGATCGTGCTGTCAAGCTCCAGTGCTCTGGGCCAATCGGAAACCGTTTCGCACACACTTGACTTTTTTCTCCCCCACCTCACACACCTGGGGCGAGTTCCTTATTCTTGAGGTGTGTGTTTGGGAGGGAAGGGTGTTTCCCTTTCCCCCCCCCCACACACTTTCAACTTATTTCCTCTGCCGTGCTCTCATTCGGTCCGTGCACATTCGTCTAGCTCACACTCCTTTTCTGTCTTCAGGCGCTCCGCGGTGAGTCAGACTGGAAGGAAACCGTGGGAGTGAGGAAAAGAAAACAACACATAATAAACAGGTCTATACGACACAAAGCCTGCCTCCCTTTACAAACACACACACACGAGGCCAACAGTCATTGTTATGAGCTGGAACAAGCTACCCTTTTGGGCTTAGGCTCTCGTCTTCAACTGATACGGTCTCTTCTCACTATCTATTAGTTTGTGTCGTTAGGACACCAGATAATAGCATATATTTTCTGATCAGAATATTTGTCACGGTATATCTAGAATGAAATCCTGATTTAATATAGCTGGGATTCACTGGGACACAGTGAATTGTGGGGAATCCTCCACCCAGTCAATCCTTGTCATTAGTAACCCATGAAGCCTGATTTATTTGTATTGCAATTTTCTTCACAGTTCTTTTCAAATGCAATTCAAAACATAGCAGGCTCACACATAATATGACCTTTACAAAAAACAAACCTCACCCTTATTAATGACCAACATTTCTCAAAATATTCACAATAACTACAAACTCAAATAGAGTGCATTTCCATAAAACACTAAGAAATATACATGTTTAGAATGATAAAAATATAGAACGCACATTCCAATAAATGATAACACACAGAAGCATATGCTTTGATAACAAGCAGGAGCCTTATACTGACAACAAAAACAATGGTGGGCACCAGCTGGCATTGATATATTCCAGATATTTCAACGGTTTTGTACCTTATGTATACAGATAATCCTATGTATTACAGTAGGTGGTTAGGCTATTCAAGGCATAACAACAAATACCGGTATGGTACTGAAGAAAGAAAAAAAAACTGCTTTTGTTTCAAGGGCGTGTGGTGACATTATCTGTTATTAACATAATAACATCCGCTTGCTGTTCCACTGTCCTGTATGGGGTATAGTCAATATGATTCTAATAGGCCATGGCCATGTTATCAAACACGCCTGTACGTAAGGAGGGCCATACAAATTGTTGTGCAAGTTGGCCTGTGATGACTTATCACAAGGAGTCCGTGCAGCTAACGGAATGCTATTTGGCTAGCTAGCTGACTAGCCATACTGTTGTGACATTATGAGTTTTTTTCTCCAAATTAACCCCGCGCAGACTGCAATGTTGGTTTTGTGGTGTCACCCAACGATGAACTGAGCGACACTAAGGTTTTGGACTGATGGGGCATCGTTGTGGCGCAAGGAGACTGAGATGGGCCGAGGCCAGACATCACCACCCCATCATGGTAGCCCTCCCTTTGCAGCAGCATCACACACAGACCCGCAGGTCCGCTCCGGTGAGGACACTGTGGGCGAACCCACGTGATACACAGCCGAAGGTAGCCGAAAGCGGTCTTTGGGTATTCGGGTTTAAGGTAACATGTAAATGTTTCCGTTTTCGCAAACACAAAAATACAATAAGAAAAACAACGTTTAAGATTACTAATCGTCAGGTGGACGTCAGGATCGGATACAGATGTATAAGGGGGTTTGTTACTCCGTGTAGTCACGTGGTTTCACGTACTATGTCCCATTTGATACTCCCCAGCGCCGCATCCTAAACTTGCAAATGACGTGCGTTCACGCTAGCAGCAGCCTACTACTAGCATGCTAGTTTCCATCCATTTGGGCTAGAAACTAACACTTTCGCGTCCAAAATGAACGGAACACCCACTCGAGTTGTGTATATCACCACCACCTTTTCCACCATCCTCCATATTTCAGCATAAAATTAAACTATTTTACCTCGTAGTCGAAGAAAGAGAGGACACCCCCCCCCCTTTTGGGCACCCGAGCATCCAACGCGGTGAATGATTTAAAGGATAAAGCGGTCAGTGGTGAAAATTGAAAAACAGCGATGTATCCATTGCTGCCAATGCTGTGCCCAACCGCGGTAGCGGAAAACAGTCGGTACAGAAGGAGATTGCAGCCACAGTCCACAGAGATTGCGGCTCCGCCACAACCCCAGGCAGATGCCGCTTGTTCGGAGGAAATCTCGTGACGTCACGGATAGGCAGATTTGGGACGACTTCCCTCTCCTCATGGCATCCATGATAAAGACGAGTTTTTTTTTTAATTCTAAGTATGCCCTATATACTTTAACTAAATCTTTATTTTTAAATCAGCCTTAAACAAATCAGTGTTTATATGAACAATGTGAATCAATCTATCTATCTATCTATCTATCTATCTATCTATTGGTTGTGGTATAACTTTAACCTTCTAAGCAGTTTATTGCCTAAACGTAAAGGTGTCAGCTCTTTAATAAACTTTCTGTAAAATTCTACTCAAAAACAATAATTTGCTGTTTGTACACAGCCCTGTGGCAAATGGGAAACATGTGGTGCAGGTATAATCACACAACACTATCCATAGCCTTGGCAATGTGTCCAATGTGGATTCAAAAGTTCAATTATTAATATTGATAATATTGTTCTTGCAGCAGCTTGTTTGCAGATGTCATATATGGTATACGGTTCCCAGTTAAAAGGGTACCTATAGATAACTATGAACTTACATTTTTTAATTATATAACTTCTTAACAATGTATTTAAATCAACTTTTAAAAAACAAAATGGTTTTATTTATTGAAATGTTTCAGAAAGTGTTTACAATGGTAAATGGTAAATGGACTGCATTTATATAGTGCTTTTCTAACTTTCCGCCACTCAAAGCGTTGTACATTATTGCCTCACACTCACCCATTCACAAACACATTCATACACCGATGGTGATTGCTATGGGGGTAGATTTCTATCAATATTATTCAAGCGCAAAAGTATAATCCACACGTGTTTTTACCATTCACAAGC
>JAODUH010000001.1:269857-292628 GCA_027564835.1 Typhlichthys subterraneus | reverse complement strand
GAAGGGCTGCAGCATCTGCCGTAGCAGAAGCAAAACAGCGGGTGTGGGAGAGCTTCGGAGAAGCCATGGAGAAAGACGTTCGGTCGGCACCAAAGTTGCTGCCCCCGCGACCCGACTCTGGATAAGCGGATGAAGATGGATGGATGGATGGATAAAATTATTTTACTACTGTGTATCTTACTTCTTGATGGTACATTTGAATTAGTTTTCAAATATAGGACGTTTTCATACATTTTGACAGACCCAAGAAGATATTTGAAAAAAACATTCCCTGACCGGGAATCGAACCCGGGCCGCGGCGGTGAGAGCGCCGAATCCTAACCACTAGACCACCAGGGACATATATGTCTCACATTGTTAATAAATGTTTTACTATTTGATTCTAATTTTAATTTTGATTGATAAAATGAAAGCGGTATTGTGATTATTGATTATTAAGTGCAGAAGTGCTCCAACGTAACTGATTAATCACAAAGTCCTTATAGTGTCTCTGGCTGCTAATAAAGTTGGCTAGCATAGCTTACCATAAGCAAGTCGATAAAAACTACTGTAGTGGCATCGTGCTATATGCTAGCTATCGCCGTTTTTATTTTTTTGTAAAATAATTACACGACGTCGGATATAAACTCCCCGTATGACGCCACAATTAGACCTACGTGTTTTTGGATGCAGGTCCTAAACAGCAAAGTTCAACATAAACGCCAAAGCTTCCCTTGTGTTATCATCCTTATAAACCTTCAGGTCTAGTGGATGATGCTGCTGGTGCAGACTATCCGGCACCACTCAATTAACACAGGTGATTTGGTCGGGGACAAAATGTAAGTTAAATCACAGGGGAAAGAAAATAAAAAAAGAATTCCTATCCAGGGAAAGTGGGAACTTTGTAAAGTACATATAATTTATGAAATGTGTCTATATTTTTTAAATAAACAAAAAAAAAAAAAGAACAAAGAGAATACACTTAAGATATAATCTGGCAATTCACCAAGTAGGATAAATTATTTTTTGGTGAGAGAATTTTTTTTTCCCCTCTAATGGAACAAAACATGGATTATGATTTCATTCGTTTTGAGGGACATCTCAGATCAAACAGACTGAAAAAGGCAGGGAGAATTTGTAGTTGTCTGCCAAAAGGCCAGATGTTCATTGATGGCCTTTTCAGTAGCCTAATTGACACACAATTCTCCTTTATGTTTGACCAAACATGGTATATGTCTACTGAATAGGCCACTCTTTAATCAAACCTTGACCTTTCCCTGTTATAACAATAAAAACAAAAAGCTCAAAGTGAGGGAATACATGCACAATCGAGTTTCCCATAAACAAATACAGAAATACTACGTTAAAAAATGGTTAAAGGAATCAGATTAAAGAAATATAAGAAAAATTAAAACAGACAGGCTAAATTAGACTATTAATGCAATCCACTGGGCAGGTTTGCAGACAGCTAAAAAGAGACACGGCTCTTTCTTATATAGCCTTTTCTTACAGTTTGTCAGTTAAATTTGTATCATTGTGATATATTTATTCTATTATAGTCTTCAACAAATTACATAATCTGTAAATATATTTGCAATTTGGGTTTACCCACTCTACTACCTCTGATCAGATACCCTGCATTACATTTGCTGTCCATGCATTGTAGTTGTTACTGTTTTGGTCCATGTCAGTTAAATATTACATTTTGATAATAGGCTATATCTTATATTTATTTGACACTTTTATTTATCCCATGTTTCTAAATGAGCAATCAAATGAAATCACTGTTGATTTGATCTAATATAATCTTGAAATAATCTATGTTAGGTTACATTAGGTTAATTGTCTCATTAGGTTTTGGGAAATGTGTTTTGCAACGTAGTAGATTAGGTACTGATACAAAAGCTTTAGGCTTTTTACTTGATTGTTTGTTTGAATTCAAATCAACAAAAATAATAAATGAAAATGATTATTATAATCAAATAATTATAGAAAGAGAAATATAAAACGTCACGAGGCGCATTGATACATGAATGTAACCCGACCACGGACCACCTATCCTCCTCACATCCGCTTAGTCAGACTTTTTTTTTTGTCTGCCGGCATTTTCTTTTTATACTCACCGGTCTCGGTTGCGAGGTACCTGATAGTGTTTAACTTAAATAACAGTAACCCGTTTTTTTAATTAGCTCAGTTAGTGCTATTTAATTGTACTTCACAATGCCTGGATTTTCTGACAGAGATCGTGGCAGAGATAGGGGGTAAGTCAAGTGTCAACTCTATAGCTCTAGCCTAGCTAACAGCTTGGCAGCTAACCGCTAGCCGCGGTGAATGTTGCGGCCGTTGCTAGATCATCAACATCATTATTCACTTAATTTTGTACGAGAGGACATGTCTATAATTCTATAATTAAATATGTGGATATATTAACAGGATTGACAAGACGTCATTTGAATGTTCATTGTTTTTTCGAAAATGTATGGCTGGATTTAAAATGGTAGAAATTTTCAGTGTCGGGCCTTTTCATATGTGACGCAGTCGCAGAGGAAAAGTCGCAGATGCGCAGAGCTGTCAAAATGTTTTTTTCTGCGTCCATATCATGGTCTATATAAGCGGACATATTGTCATTTAAAATTGTCTGCATTATAATATGATCATCAAGTATAGTTTAACTACGTTATTTAACCTGTAATATCCTATTATTAGGCATACATGGCCTATGAAATTTCGTTTGCGTTGTTAAGCCATGACTTGGTAAGATTAATTTAAAGCAAGTAATTTTATTTAAAGCCAATTATCAATTTTGAAACTATAGCAAAAGCATCGTTTGAGTGCAATCAGGTCTATATATTTGCTTTGGAATGCATAAACGTTTCTCCTTCACATGTAGTGCATTGCTCTTAGTATGAATTGTATCATAGTATGATTCTTTCATTGACACCATGATGTAAGAAGGGCTAAACCGTTGTTAAGTTTTCTCAGTAATAGTCTAGTAATTCACACAACAATGATTCCTATTTAACATACCAACTCTGTAATTGTTTTATTTATTCATTTATTATTATTATTTTTTACTTGGCATGTCAATGTCTATTAGTAATATGCAATTTAGAACATTTGAAATACATAATTAGATTTCAGTAACATGACTCAGTAGCATGAAATTCATGCAAACGATTATTGAATATATTATGTACTGAATTGTATGTTTGTGTGTGTAAACACCATTAATGCAGGTATGGTGGCGGGCCTCCTCGTTTTGGTGGAGGAGGTGGTGGTAGAGGGGGTCCTTCTTCAGGAAAGTTTGGCAACCCTGGTGAGAGGCTGAGGAAGAAACACTGGAACCTTGATGAGCTTCCAAAGTTCCAGAAGAACTTTTACCAGGAACACCCAGATGTCACCCACAAATCACTGGTACAATCATGCAATGATTGTTTAGTCTGCGAGTTTGTGTGCTTGTGTATGTACTTTAAATCATGGAGGAAATTTTGCAGCTAGTCATTTTAATTCATGTTGTTTCTTAAATACCAGCCAGAGGTTGAGCAGTACCGCAGAAGTAAAGAAGTTACAGTGAAGGGCAGAGATTGTCCAAAGCCAATTATGAAATTCCATGAAGCCACATTTCCAAGTAAGTTCCACTAGAGGAATAATGGGTTTGTAAATACTCTGTAATGGCAATAACAAGTTTGATTCATATTTCGATCTACCTGTGCCAAAGACATGTTACAGCCACATAATTTTCTCTGCATTGATGATTGTGTTTGAGTATTAGTACTCTAATCAAAGACTCTGAACCCAGCTGTTCTCTTAATAACAAAGTATTTGTGCTGGCAGCATCAAGGAATAGCTTCTTTGTGGCATCTTTATCTCATTGTCACATCTGACCCCGGTCTACACTGCAAGCATTTTCTTTCCCTTTGTTTGTGTGCCAGAGCAGCCTGATGCTATAATCTACAGGTGTGTACGTGGCCCACGCTCCATGCCATGTGCACCCCCGTGCACCTGCTAGGGATGCTAATTTTGAAAAACAAATCTGACTGATAACAGACTATCATTAACCGATATTATTAAAATGTAATTTTTAGAATGTATGAGTGCGCTTAATATGGCTATCATGAATAGGCTATAATTAACATACATGCTGACGTTATTTCATGCGAGCAAGACACTATAAATAACCTATTTTAGATAAATCAAATTCTAGGACAAGACTTAAAACACAAGGCAGAAAAACCATTGACTCCCACATGCACCTTGCCTTTAGCGAACCTGAACCTTGCATCGAGTGCTACAGAGGTCCAGGTGTGGCGTGAATCGGGTTGAAGGCTGAGATCTCTATAGTGCTTTCCTTTTGCTATGTCGTGATGCAAAACAAGTTGCATGCTGCGTCTGGGAGACTGTTGCTGTTAACTGGTTGATCTGGACACTATTTACCTAGTTTTTTGCAGAGCTAAACCGACGCGAATTTGCTCAATTCAAGGGAGGCGAGGCGGACACTGCTCGAGCTTGCAGCTGTTGCTGCTTTTTGACAACTATATTTAAAAGAAAAAAGTGAAACGGTAGGCCTACTAACAGTCTGGGATTTGACCATGTTTATATTGAATGCCAACAAAGTGAAATATACCCTAAATAGCTTACAATACTATTGCATAAACTAAAGTATTAAATTAAGGTGTCCATTGCACTTGCTGTGCGTCTTTGGTGGCCATAATGTAAAATCGTGTTGCCATGGGCACCCGGCAATCTCGACCCCTGTCTGCAGGTATTAAATCTTCTTTGTTCGTATTATAGCCATGCTTTTAGTTTAGCTAACTTGAGAAAGTCATGAACTCTCTTTAATTTTGTTGACTACGGTAGATCGACGCACTAGGCAACCATTGCCCAACAAGTCCTAATTTATTAATTATTAAATTCCTATTGCAATAATGGAATATTTGGCGACTGGTCAAGTCAATTTTATTTATATAGCCCTTAATTAATCACATTGCAGATGCAAAGAGCTTTACAGCCTACATTTACATTTACATGGAAACAAGCAATACCCCCTCAACGTGCTCCTGCCCCCGGGCAAGGAAAAACTTCCATTAAAACCACATGTGGGGGAAAAAAAGGGAAGGGACCTCCAGGACGGTTAAGATGCAATAGCTGATGGTAGCAAACAAAAGTTAGCATTAATACTATGTATAATAATTTTCACATTGTGCCGTACTTGAGAACTAACACATCGGAAAGATTTAAAGCATTTTGTAAGTTATATAAGAGTGGTTAAGAAGGGTTTTATCACGTCTATTTTAAAAGCTATAGGGACAATTCCAGACAAGAGTGATGTATTAATTATATTAAGTATAGAGGGCCCTAAAATTGGAAATAACTCTTTAATGATTTTTCCAGGTAGTGGATCAAGTGAACAATTGGGTAGGCTTAGCTGTACTTACTAATTCTGAAAAGGTATAAAGGGACACCATATCTAAGTGCACAAGCATATACGCGCCATTGACCATTTCATCTTCATTTATTTGACTAGAATGGTTTGATTGGAATTAAGTAATAAGCAATTAAGCAATAAATGATATTCATTTATAAATCCTCATTGGAATGTTATGCCTGTGCTCTGCAGTTTTGTAAAGATGTATCTGTGTTCTGTTAATGTAATGCACAATGGGGAAGAAAATTATAATAATTGACTGCTGGACTGGAGAAAAGCTATGGGTGATGTCAGAGGTTTTGTGTGTGTATATGGGCATAACTTAATTGAATCCCCTTTGCTCTCTCTTGATGTTT
Organism: Typhlichthys subterraneus; assembly: GCA_027564835.1. Lineage (NCBI taxonomy): Eukaryota > Metazoa > Chordata > Actinopteri > Percopsiformes > Amblyopsidae > Typhlichthys > Typhlichthys subterraneus. Next base: position 286,868 of record JAODUH010000001.1, on the reverse strand, counting down.
ACGGCATACATTCTAGGTTATTCCAGTTTGAATTCCTGCAGCAAAAAGTGTAATTATCGTGTATTGACTAATGGTTATGGATGTCTCTTGTTTTTTATAAGGCTATGTCATGGATGTGATTGTCAAACAAAACTGGACTGATCCAACTCCAATTCAGTCTCAGGGGTGGCCACTTGCCCTTAGTGGTAAAGACATGGTTGGCATTGCTCAAACTGGTTCAGGAAAAACCCTTGCTGTAAGTAGTTGTATAGTTTTGCAAACATATTCTGCCTGGAGTTCTATTTATTCAGTTTATCTCATTAGACTTTATTGCCTTGATATGCAATCTGAAAGGGAGGATGGGGGCAAACTTAATAAAATTAGATGGGAATTGAATGATCGCTGTTGTTATGCCTAATATGTAATATGAAGCATTGAGGTTTTTAACCATAATGTTGTTTTCTGGTTAAAAAAATAAAGGTTTATACAGACGGCGCACATATCTAAATGGTTATCATTCTATTTTAGTACCTGCTGCCTGCAGTTGTGCATATTCAACATCAGCCATTCCTGGAGCATGGAGATGGACCTATTGTAAGTATTGCGTGTTTTTAGAACCTATACTTCACTTTATAGATGATCCTTGTTGACATTGCCAGTTAGTTTCACAATTGTTACTAAATATGGGATAAGTAATGAGAATGTAAGTTTAGGGTTTTCAGTTAAGAATGGTCAGAAAGAGGTAGAGTTGAGATTTTGAGCAGACAAGACAGCAGTAGTTACTAGAGTTGGGTATCATTTATATTTAATCGATTCCGATTCTGCTTATCAAATCCAGTTCTTATTGATTCCCGGTTCCGATTGCAATATTTTTGGGAGAAGAAATAAAATATATTTCAAGAGGGAAAGTTTTTAACTTTTCATTTAGGCTATAATCAGTCAAATCAATGTCAATGGTGACACTAACAGTATTCAAAAAGGTTTATTTTTCCCTTATTTTATAAAAAATAAGAGAATAGCCTTTTTTAAATGTTGATGCATTTAATTATTATAATTACATACTGTAAGTTTACAGCATATAACTATATAAGAACAGTTTACAGAGGTGAGTAAATTAACAAATCACAGGTTTACCAGCTGGTTTGACCTAAAGAACACTAACATTAACATTTAGGCCTAGGTGCGCCAAAGCTGACTTTGTATGTCAATATGTTACTTACAGTATTATTCTTGTTTAATTTATGCATTCCCATTTAGAATTTAATCCAACCTTTAGAATTCTCATATTCATTTTGTGAATTTATTTCTTCTCTAATTCATTTTATGATCATGCAATGACCTGGACAATGTTACATGCATTGCCAACCTAGGCATAGGCCTATTGTTCAGAGTACGATCTGTTCTAGAAAATACTATCTATTTTTAGATCAGTGGCGGCATGCATTGGTAACAAAGATCAATGTAATTAAAAGTAAAAATAAAACATTGTAGGCTCATAATGCTAGAAAACTATATTAATTGTTTTAGCGTCGCTTAAGCTCTAGCTGATTATGCCGGTGCTCAACAGCGCATTCAGCTCCACTACCAGTAGAGCTGGAGCAAAGGGAGAGTTCATGTGATATTGTTTGTTAACGCTTTTGTCATATATATACGGAAGTTTATCTGATGGATGTGGGTTATGAAAGAAACAATAATCGGACGCCTCAAAGATGTAAACAGAAGTGTCCCGTCAATTCTGTCATTCTTGCTATTTCATGTAAATTCAAGTAAAATTTGTCAAATTACGTGACATTATTTCAGCCGAGTTGAGTTGCTGGCAGATAAAAAGGTAAAATGCGCAACTTACCTTGTTGTTTTCTTTCTTAAAGTGAGGCCACACTTTTGACCGTTTAGTGAGATCCATATTTCTCACTGTCGATGTAAATGTATGCTAGGTTCTGAAATACATTGCAGTGATTACGCATACAGTGTGATAGGGAGATGGCTACACATCAGCTAAAGCACTTTATACTAACCAAGTCGCATTTTGAAACAGACTAGCAGAACAAAAATATTTATTTTAAGGGTAACTGGTTCTTGCCATTTTGGATTTGGTTCCAACTTGGAACAGAGTTTTGGTACCCAACCCTAGTAGTTGCTGTATGTAGTGTGGTTACCTAAAATAAGATTTTGGTTTTACAAAGGGGCATATATTATGCAAAAAAGTCCTATTGTTAAACACACGTCTAGTTGTCATTATTAGTCTTTTGATTATTCTGGTTCATATGGATTCAAGGGTGAAGGATTGTTGTAGGTAGTGTAGTGCATGTTACATCTTAGCCTGTGAACTCTGATCCTCTCCCTCAGTGCCTGGTGCTGGCACCTACCCGTGAGCTGGCCCAGCAGGTGCAGCAAGTAGCTGCTGAGTATGGCAGAGCCTCTCGTCTCAAGAGCACCTGCATCTATGGTGGGGCACCCAAAGGACCACAGATCAGAGACCTGGAGAGAGGTATGTCTGCTCAGCAGATCTGACGCTTTGTGTTTACAAGGACTAGTCTTTTGTAAAGTAATTTGCATGCGTGAGAACATTTCTGTTTTTTTTTTTTGTTTTTTTTTTTAACCCATTTAATTGTATTAAAATGACACAGGATACTTATAATTGTGATTTACAGTATTACTTAGAGGCATTGTCAGTAAATGTTAATGCCTTTTATGTTTTCATTAGGTGTGGAGATTTGCATTGCGACGCCAGGTCGTCTCATCGACTTCCTGGAATGTGGAAAGACCAACCTGCGGCGCTGCACCTACCTGGTGCTGGATGAAGCTGATCGCATGCTGGACATGGGCTTTGAACCACAAATTCGCAAGATAGTGGACCAAATAAGGGTAGATGGCAGCTTGCATATTTCTTAAAATTTTGTAGAAAAATATTGTATTACTATTTTTTTTCTTTTCTAACAATGTGTGGATTGTGTCTCTTTTAAACAAAAATGAATAAGCATTCTTTGTTCCTACAAGTTGCAAATTCCAGAATCTGTTTACAGCAGTTTGGCTGTAGCTGATCTCCTACCTGATGCTAATGTCTTCCAGCCTGACCGTCAGACACTGATGTGGAGTGCTACATGGCCTAAGGAGGTGCGGCAGCTCGCTGAGGACTTCCTGAAGGACTACGTCCAGATCAACATCGGAGCACTGCAGCTCAGCGCCAACCACAACATCCTGCAGATTGTTGATGTCTGCAATGACATGGAAAAGGAGGATAAGTGAGTGGCATTCACATTTGCAGAAGTTGGAGAAGTTTATTGCTGTGCGTCTATGTATTTACTTTGACAAACTGGCTGTTTCTATTCCTGGATAGGATCTGGCATGATGGAAGGCCATAGATGAGTAGAGAATACTTGATTGAGATGAGATTAACTTTAATGTTAATCTCCAGGCCCTTGACAAATCTAGATTATATAGAACTTTATTTAAAGACATTTAAACCTCTTTGAATCTATTTGACCATAAATAGAGGGTTTAGAGCTTCACGTTAGAATGAACATCCTCAGAGCTGCAAACCTTTTTCAGACTGCTCCGTCTACTGGAGGAGATTATGAGTGAGAAGGAGAACAAGACCATTATTTTTGTGGAGACCAAGAGACGCTGTGATGAGATCACCAGGAGAATGAGACGAGATGGGTAAGGATCATCCCGTCAAGGACGTGTTAATGCTCTTAGGAATCAATTCTGACTCAAACTAGGGATGTTCCTAGCGACTCATTTCACTGTCGGTTAAACAAAATTTTAAATTTAGATTAGTCTAAAAATACCAAAACACTCAGAAAACTGTCCAAATTCATCACAATCAACAATCACAATCAACAGTGTCATCATGTGTACATGTTACAGGTCTCTCCCTGCCTGCTGTTTTGTCTCACTGGGTGGGGAAGTTACATTGGCAAAGGTTTTATAACCGTAAAGGCTTAGCTACACCGAGTGTTTTCTTTCCTAACTCTCAAATGGGGACATTTTGGTTGCACTTTCAATCAAACTTTACCAGGCACAATCTGCAGATTGCAGACTGACCAAACTCGAAAAATTCTGTGCGACACATGCTATCATGAGAGCAACATTGAATGTGATTCCTCTGCTTTCATTTAGTTTTGATGCGCCACGGCAGAATAATTGATGCCACACCAAAACAAACTGGCTGGTGGTTACCTATTTTTATCAAACATAGTTTCATTAAACTTTGGAAAGAACACTTTATTTTCTAAGTAAACCGATAATTTCGCTCTGAAGTGCGAACTGGCAAGAGAAACTGCGCGTTAGTGACAAGTGCGCAGTACAAAATTGCATGCTGCAGCGCAAAACGATAATCTTCAGTCACTTCAGGAGTGCATGACATTTACAGATTTGGTCATCTGCAAATGTTGAACATTAAAGTTTTACTTACGGTTTGTGTACTGGCGATCAACATCAGTTCCTTGCCTTGCATATTTCACTGATACTACATAGCTGGCCATATCCTCATAGGGGCGTTACCAAACAAGGTGTGTGCAGTAATCTATGCAACATATGCACGTTTCTCTTATTTCCCTGTTTCCTCGACCCTCTCCCTTTTTTTTTTAGCCAATACAGACTAGGAAGCTAACGGTCCACTGAAAGGCTTACTACTGTGTCACATCCACATTGCTAATTCCAAAAACAACTAGAAATACTTGGTTTTCATGGAATGGGTTCTTTAATAAAATACAATGATTTCTAATAAATGTATAAAAATAAATTCTAGTCATGTCATTTAAGATTTCTTAAAAATAGTGTTCAAATATCATCTTGTCTTGTGATTTGAGTAGGCCTATTGTCACATGTTTATGCCCTTACTCTAGGCTACATTCATTTTGTAGCAGTAAGTTTAAAAGTTTTCAGTGAGTTTCCCAAATATTGCAAAAATGCACTTTTTCAAGCTGATTTTTTTTTTTCCGCGGGAGCATGCCCCTGGACCCCCCTCCAAGTGGTTATCGCAACAGCCCTACGCATATCCATCCATTTGCCGTGATTTGGAGGTATCATGTTGAAATGCATGCAATGTTTTTGGGGTGGAATTTTTTTTTTTTTATATTGATATTACTCTGCAAGAAAGCCTGAAATTTACCTAGATTCTGATTGGTGGAAACGCTAGTGATTTCCTTAACCTAAAAGTTGATAGAGCGTCGGGTTTTGGTTTATAGGAGCAGTCGGTCCAGCGGCTACACCAAAGAGTCAGACAGCGACCTGGCGATTTCTGTTTTTAAGCAAGTCGCTCCCACACGCACGAACGAAAGTCGCTGCGGTGTAGTTCTAGCTTTAGGGTTCTAAGGGGTAAAAGTAAACCGCTATTTACCACTCAGCCTGTTTGGCCAGCATGGCCTGTTTAATTTTAACATCATAATTTACAATTCTATGTGAATTGTTGTTCCGTCTGTTACAGCTGGCCAGCAATGGGCATTCATGGAGACAAAAGCCAGCAAGAGCGTGATTGGGTTCTCAATGGTAAAGTTGTACTTAAAAAAATAAAAATAAACATTACTTGGTGTACACGTACAGTTTGAAGTGTTTTTTGAAATGTTTTATAATACCTTTCACCTTAGTGTGATCCCCATCCATATCTTTCTTGAGTAAGGTAACATATTCCTATTCTTTCTACTTGCAGAGTTCAAGTTTGGCAAGGCCCCTATACTGATTGCTACAGATGTGGCCTCTCGTGGCCTTGGTCAGTATGTCATTGACTAAATCCATATTCTTCAATGTTACACTTTTTTTTAAAGAAAGTCCTTTTGCTTTCTTTAACTTTTCTATGCATTCTCTTGAGTTTTTCTCACCTAAAGGTGGAGTCTTTGTGGCAGGCGCTAGGCATGACAGTCCCAGGCCTCGAGAGGGAGAGGGAGAAGGAGGACATATTGGAAGTGCTCCACTGGCTTGCCACCCAGTGGGCCTAGAGAGGTGACAGCTCTTGTGTGCCAGTGGTTTAAAAGGCGGAGTGGCTAAGCCTTTTGTTTCTGATCAGTCGTTTACACACACATCTGTTCTCTGTCCATGGAGTTTACCTGCAAAATGCCATCCAGCCAGCCAGCTGTTCCAACTCAAACGTAAAAAAAGATCTGCTTGATGCTGTGACTTTCGCCTTGCATGCTGTTGTGTTATAAACCAATGTATTGCAAGTCACTTGTTTGAGATTTGGAATAATTGTTACCTTCGGAGCTTGTACCAAAAGCATGGGTGTTTGCGAGCCTGTCTAAGCTTTCCGTTATTGTTTTTTGTTCTTATCAAAGTGCTGGTTTTCTTGAAATGGAGAGAGCAGTAAACAAGCAAAGTAAACAATTGTTTACTTGTCATTAAATTGGTGAGACCTGGCACATGTGTTTTAAGGAGCTGTGGGCACATCTATTAGAGGAGACAGCTCAAACCAAAGTTCCTCCCTCGCCTGTGTTTTAAAGTCATGTCGAGACCTGCCAATGAGAGACATTTTCTCAAGTGAACACTGGCTTCTGGGAAAATCTTGCCTTGACGAGACGGAAGGGGGGGAGACTTGCACTCTGCTCTTTGGGGGTCCAACAGGGTTCAGTCTTTGGGCCTCTTTATTTTCTTTTGGGAGGCGTTAGCTAAATTAGCATTTTATTTGGTCTTGGCAAGACATGCAGTATGGCCTTTAATATCAAGCCTCTTATGAGTGTGTACTGGGACAAAATGGACCTTCTGAAACCTACCTCGTAACGGTCCTGTATTGGCCCCAGTGTATATTGTGGCCCAACTGCGTAGAAGCTCCTGGATGTCACTTGACAATTTGTGGGGGATTTCGCTGCATTGGGAAAGGACTAGTGAATGCATACTCCTTAATGGTAAGATTTCAAATCCAGTCTCTGCTCCCTTGTTTACAATAAGGGAGGGTGTTGTCCTTTTTAGAATGTGTTTTTTATTTTATTTTTTTTTGTATGGTAAGCAACTGGAGTGTGCATCGTTTTTCTCTTCCCACAGTAGTATTCCCAAGGAGTAGTGGTGTACACTTAACTATGTTGCTGTTAACCCCGTTTCCTCAACAGCAACTTAATGACCACTTCCTCCCCCAAGCTTCCACTGCTGCTAACTTGTTATCCCTTTGATCTGGCTGTTGTGGTGTGCAAAATTCCGTGTGGCCTCCTCCATTTTGTTTTGCCACACTGCAACACTTTCACAGATGTGGAGGATGTGAAATTTGTCATCAATTATGACTACCCTAACTCCTCTGAGGATTATATCCACCGTATTGGACGCACAGCCCGCAGTCAAAAAACGGGCACCGCCTACACCTTCTTCACCCCCAACAACATGAAACAGGCAGGTGACCTTATCTCTGTGCTTCGTGAGGCCAACCAGGCCATCAACCCTAAGCTGATCCAGATGGCAGAAGACAGAGGAGGTAAATCCCAATGGAACTACCTTATACTTGAATTTTAATGACGTTAATGAATGGTTTGGTTTGCTAAATTACAGTGCATTATTTAGAGGGATTTTCTCTTGGGTGTTTTTATAGGTCGTGGAAGGGGGGGAAGAGGCGGCTTCAAGGATGATCGTCGGGATAGGTATTCTGGAGGTGGAAGGAGTAGTAACTTCGGTGGCGGTAGCTACAGGGACAGTGACAGGGGGTTCGGCAATGGGGCCAAGAGTGCATTTGGGAGCAATAAGGCCCAAAACGGCGGAGGCTACGGAGGGAACGGCGGTAACTCTAGTGGTAGCTATAGCAACAACTATAACAACAACAGCAGCAACGGACAGGGTAATTTCAGTGCTCCGGGAAACCAGGTGGGTGCATTTGGTAATCAAAGCTTCCAGGGACCACCTCAGTTTGGGGGTGTGCAGAGGGCTGCCCAGAATGGTATGAATCACCCGCCATTCCCATTTAACCCTCAGCCACCATCACAAATCCCACAGCCTCCACCCCCGCCACCCATGGTGCCCTTCCCCATGCCTCCAAACTTCCCACAGTAGATATGAAGTGTACAATGTAAGGAACCAAGTTCATTTGTTTCTCTCGTCTTGAATCGTATAGTATGATAATGACTTATGATTATTATTATTATTTGTACTGTTAACTTTCTTTTTTTTGTTGCTTACAGCAGGGTTGGAATTATTCAAAAACCCAAAGCATTAAAAGGAGGTGTAGCCGTACATTTTGTCCTATAGTGCAACTATAACTGCTGCACTTAATCCTTGACTGTTTTTATTTGTTACATTCCTCAGTAATTTATTTTTACTAGGTAATGCAATGTTTTGAGTTTGTGGTATGTTTAAAGTGATGTTAAGGTTGTGTATACAAAGGGCTTACATTACCCTTTAAAATAAAAATGAGAAAATTAAATTTTTGTGTCATGTTTTCTTTGAAAGAAATGCTACAATGTATGTATAGTTTTACTGTAGTTTTCTTTAGGCGCACCAAAAGCAGACCAAACATATCAAGAGGGAGTGATACATGGACAGATCTTGAAATAACTTCAGCCTTAGGTAATAATACTATACCATACAATGATAAGTATCTTGACAACCACAGATTAAGTAGTTTTTTTTTTTGGTCAATTTTAGAATCGTAATTTAGATGGCATCTTTGCTTCTCATCCTTACAAATCATAATACCCAAATATGTGTTTTAACTGGAATGCTTGCTATCTTTAATTGATTACATTAATTTGAAACCGTACAGATTTATCAATCTTCATTACTAAACCGGATGCAACAGATAATTCCTTAATGCCTTTAATAGCCTTAATCTCTTCACATCAAATGAAAACAGCAGTATCATCTGCTAGTTTTAATTCCTTATCGCTGAATTTTATACCTTCAAAATTGACCGATTTTATATGGAGAGCCATAATCTGTATAGTCAATAAAAAATTAACATGGCGAGATTTGGCAACCTTGTCTAATGCCACAATTTATGTGAAATCTCTGATGTTCTATAAGCGAGTTTGGTTGAGCTTGAACAATTTGAATAAAGGGTTTGGATTGCATTCTGAAAATATTCAAAACTACAAAAGGGTGAACGTTTCATAATTAATTGGTGCTCTATTGTGTCAAAAGCTTTTTAAAAAATCTATAAAATAAAGCTCTATTCAGATCACTATAATCAATATCTAGTATAAGTCTAACATTATTACAAATATGACATCCCTGCATGAAGCCAGATTGTGCTTCATCATGGAATCTAACCCTGTTTTTAGTCTTGCAAATATTTAAGTAAACAAGTTAGCATTATTCTGCATTATTGTTTAAAAGGCTAATTGGTCTCCAATTTTCGATATAACGGTTGTCTTTATTTGGTTGTGGAATCAAAACGTTTTTAAACTTTTTTTTTCATTGAGGTGGGAAGTTAAAAAATCTAATATTAAAAAAAAAAAAACCCAAACGTACTGGGATCAAATGTTTAAGTAACACAAACATTAACCCAAGTGGAGTTATGGAATAGAATACATATTCACATTAGTCAGTCCAATGATTTCTGAAACAGCTATGTCAAAATACACCCTAAATACATGCTTAGATAGCTTGTGGCGTGATATAACTTAAAGCCACGAAATCATAAAGCAAAACATATCGATTTTTAAACTACTGACCACTACACTTTTTTTTTTTAGATACTTTGAGCTATATGACGCAACTATTTTGCAAGGACGCATAACATACCTTTTTTGTGCACATAAATTAGTGTTGCACAACACGTTTTTATTTTTACATAATGAGAAAACTCAACAGTGAGAGGCAATACACAACTATTACAAATATAAGAACAACACTGCTAGGTGGCGATGTCGGCCATAATGCATATTGCAAACCAAAGACGAAGGAAAAGTACTTCCTGATATACAGGTTTTTTTTTCCCTCATGGTCCTCAACAATGGTTTATGTAAACTATGTATCTAATTTTACTTTAATATTCTCATTGTGGCACAGAACTTTGAAGAATGTTGACTTACAGTGTAAGACTGTTATTTACACGTGAAAGTAAACTGAAGGTTTTTCCATGGAGGCCATTCTTTCTGCGGTACTGCAGATATTTCTGCACGGCAGCAGGGTTCAAGGATGACTGTTCTGAAAACGTTAGGACATTACTGCAGATTTGCAATGAACGATACTACCTCTCAAGTAGTCAGAACTTAGAAGACACGTTTCGACGTGGCGTGACCTGTAACTATGGACCACTTGGCTCAGAGCTCAGGAAAAACGTACTGGACCAATGGTGGAACTCTGTGAGAAGATCCAGGACTCAGGTCTTTGGGATAAGCACTGTGAACAGCACTAAAGAAGGGAATAATCAGTTGAAGGTGGTTGACGTTAAAAGCCTAAATCAAGTACTTCACCTGAAAAGTTTGAGCAATGATGACCTCATCCAGAAGATACGGGTCCTTCTTCAGGGTTCAGCATCTCTGAGAACAGACTTTCTTCAAGGTAACTTACTAGGAAAAAATGCCACAGTGTAACTGAAAATACCACTTTAATACTATGAAAATAGTAAATTATGAACCACAAAGTAATATAAACATTGTAAGCCTCTATAAGGGCTAGTTGTTTTTGTCTCAATCATTCATAGGTCTACAGTACATTAATTTAACATTCTGTGGCCTGTAACACTATGCTTTGCGTTGTGTTACCAGGGGCATTGGAGCAGTACATTCCTTCATTGGGCCTTGTGAACAAGAAGCTCCCTTTTGGCCTGGCTGAGACTGGATTGTGTTTCCAGCCATTAGATGGCCCTGGTTGGTGAGGCTTCATGAAGAGCATGTGCAATGGCTGTGTCGCTTAAGGGCAGCTATTGAAGCTGTGGTATGTTTTGCTCATTGTGCCAGCCCAGCTGAAGTGACCCAGGCATCTCTTGTTTGGTTCTGCTCTCCCCGGACCTCCTCCCAGTGGTTGGACCACTGGACACGACAGAGGCTACAGTGGTGGAGAAGGGTGAGGAGTAGAAGCAGAGTAACCTCTGTCCTAATGCTCAATACAGGTGTGAGTGACGTAGTCCGTCCTGTGCGGGACGTGAACCCCCCCCCCGCACTAGAGAGCGAATGTCTTAATAGCAAGGGAGGCTAAAGCCCAAGTGCTCTAGCATTTGTGACTAGATCGTTCTTGATGTGTCTGAGCGCGTGACGTTTATGTAACTTGCTGCACTGTGCTACCGGGTGGCCACCGTTAACACCGGCAGAATATGGGCTACTCAAGTCCTACAATGTCATACAACCCAAGCTAAGACCCAGACAAGCCTCTTCCTTGTTCTCAGAGGTGGATCTTTTGTCCACCATTCCTCTTCAATTTCATTGAAGTCTGTCATAGCCTTAGTTGGCCCATTGATGAATGTATCCATGTGCAGTTTGCCTTGGTTCCATCAGACTTCAGCTGCAGTGAAGCTTCAGAGAGCGAGATGGATGGGGAGGCTTCTCGTGGAATGAAGATCGTCTACCGTTTCCCTTGGGGACAGGAGCCCCTGGAGACACTCTGGAGCAAAGGAGATGCCGAGCTTCTCCAGGTCCACTTTGGCGGTCGCACCAAGCTACAGGTTAGCTTGATTGCGTGGGTAATGTTGTTTTGCCATTGTGGACTTTTATCCGTGGCCATGTATGTGTTCTGTACCTAGCACCGCTGCTGCCATGCTAATTGTGTGCTATTTGCAGTACAGGGAATTATTTGTCCTTATGCCCTTGTAACTCTTCTTATACACCTATAACAAATCAACAACTGATTAAGGCAATGCATTGTAGTTAACGGCCAAATTAGAATGGATAGTGATAAAGGCAGGCATTTATTAATTTCTGATATATATTTTTGTTATTGAAGGGACATGGTCTGAATTCTATATTAATGCCATTCACTTTATAAGGGCTGTATTTGTAAATGTAGCCTTTCAAATGAGATTCATATGATTATGAATGAATTAATCTTTTTGGATACAGGTCTGACCATACATATGACCATTAACACTGACTACACCTTGCTGATGGATTGTGCATTGTGCTTTTAGTAATGATTGCATTGTTTTATAATGAATGTAATGTTTGGTTCTGTTGTGTACATCATGAATCACTGAAGTGTCGAGATGGGAGGAAGTTAGTCATTCCTCACGTCATCTCCATAGCGGGGAATGTGGACCGTGGTGTAATGGCCTACCTGTTCAACTCACTACAACACCTGAGAAAAGAAGATGGCAAGCAAAGGCTCAAACAAAGAAATGTATGATTCTCTTTAATTGATTCACCATTAACTTTGGAAATGTCTTCATTTTAGTTTTTTATAGATTATTTTATTCTTATTTTATTAAAAAAAGAATAATGTGGTGCTGTTGGTTACACTTGTAGGTTCTGAAGTTGCATCCAGTTTTGGCACCAGTCAAAATGGCTTTGGACATGGGCAGGGGGGGCACTGTTGAGCTGAGGCAGGTAAGAGAAAGCTTGTTATCAACAGAGCATTATTGCATCATGTAGACATGTAATAGTTTTAACTGTTTGTGAGTAGCCACCTCCACAATACAGGTGCTGAATAAAAGCATAACATCAAAGATTATTTATTTAATAGTCTACATTAAATAATTTACTTTGATTTCTTGAACTGATTTGATTTATTTATTGATTGATTGATTGATTGATTGATTCATTTATTGTTGGGATTTTGTTTAGGTTTGTGAAGGCCTGATGCAGGAGTTTTCTGAGTCTGGTATCTCTGCGTGGCCTGGATATCTAGAGACCACGGCTAATTCTATGGAGCAGTTGAATGCCAAGTAGGGTGTTGTTCGATAGTTTGCAGTGACATAGTAATGAAATAAGTTTAAACTGAGTTCTAAGAGCATTGATATGATCATTTAATAGCCACATTGCACATGGTTAAGATCAAGATTCTAATTTATTCCATGGATGTGTGTGTGCGCGCGCATGCAGGTATGATGAGATGGGGGTTCTGTTCACTGTGGTGATCAGTGAGAACACACTGGAAAATGGTCTACTGCAGGTGCGCAGCAGAGACACTGCCATTAAGGAGACAATGCACATATCTGAGGTCAGGGCCTTCCTCACCAGATACCTGTCTGCTGCTGAGAACATCTGAATAGACACAGCAGGGGAGTGGGATAACCCCACCCAGTGAATCAGCCTTGTCTGGGAGGGCTTGATGTCTACAGCGAATGGAAGCACAGGACACATACCTTAGATTACATAACTTAAGTTGGTATTGTGGGTGTTTTTGCTCTTTTGCGCATATATAGCTGAGAAGTATCCATTACCATTATAAGGCAAGAACATTTTTGTGATGATCGCTGATGTGTTTTAGCTTTTAACAATGACTCAAGGTCCACATTTGTACCGTACTATTATAACCTCAGTGACTATTAAACTGTCAAAGGTTGTTTTGTTTTTGTAACGTCTACTTTTGTAAATTGTTTTTCTAATAAAATATGTAATTTACTTTTTTTAATCTAACTATTAAACTTCATTTTAATAGGGAAATTATTTATTCCACATTCACTGACACAAGGCAGCCTATTTACACCAAATTTTCTTGTGTATTTTTATTTATTTAAATAATACGTGTAATACATGTATTAAAATAGGACATAATAAAAGCCACTGCGAGCAATTGACCACTAGTCTAATGCCTAAATTATGTATGCTTAACGAGACTTGGGATGAATGAACCTTCAATCTCGAACCAATCTCGTGAGAGTGAATAGACTCCACCCACTAAGCTTATTGGACGTGTTACATTTCCAGGGCATGTGTGGTCCTTTGCTTTAGCACAGAGATGGCTACAGACAAGCATAATGAGGCTAAAACTGCCTCAATGGATGAAAATAAAGAAAATTCACACGACGGAGGTATTGGGCTGGAAAGTATCCTTTTGAAAAAGTCTGCATGCAGCTTTTCTTCGGATTTGTTCACAAACGCATGGGCTTGGGGCTGGCTGGAGAGCTAATGATAGCTGGCTGGAAAGCTAATGATGGCTATGTTGGAGCGCTAGCTTAGACTACGTGTCACACTTTTGCAGTCCTACACTGGTATAGGCAATCGTGAAAACGGGGATAAACGCAAAAGGTTTGACATAACTAGTTTTCTCAATATAGCAAGTCAGTTAGTTATTGTTTCCTTTAAGTCGGGCATGTTCTAACAGCTGCTAAAATGCTCCTGTACGTCATCTGCAGCATAATGTTAGGTCCCATCATTATTCACACAGCGATAGGCTACCGTACATGACATGCCATTCAGCCATATATTTTCGAAAACGACCTTACTAAAATGTGCTGTAACCAAACCTTAACAATGTACTTTTAGTTTTGCAAATCATCAAGGATTCCCAGCAGCAGCACGGGCTCAGGCATGGAGACTACCAAAGATACAGGTGAGTTAAATTATACACTGGTGGGGACAGCTGTCTGATGAATTATAGAATACCAGCCCATGTGGACCTAAGTTTACCGGTACTTTATAGTGCCAACCCTATGGAGTTTCATGTATATACTTGTATTTTATTTAAAGGAAATTAATGTATATTCAAGCAAGTAGATCCAAATTCCAGTGCAACTGGAATAATCTTGCTTAATTAAGGCGTTCTTATACATTGACCAAATCCACCATAGACGTAAAATGTGTTCATCTATCACCATACAGCAGTGGCGCTGTCATACATAATAGCAAATGAGGACAATGTAAAGGAAGCTATAGATAAAATTGTATATCAGACATATGTTCATCTCCATATAATTTATTACCAGAGGATACTGCTCTCGCCGCCTACGTCGCCTGCGCAAGACCCTTGGCTTCAAGATGGGAAACAGACACAAGTATACTGGGAAGAAAATTACTGTCGAGATGCTGTCAGACAGCAGGTAAGGAATGGCCTCCTATAATTAGGCAGGAGTCTAATGTAAGCTGGGCATTGTAAGGTTAATGATCTGCAATATGTTAACCACATTAGTTTTTTTCCCCCCAAAGATATAATTCATAATGTATTCTTTTATTAATCTCAATGGGAAATTCAGTGATTTTTCTATTTAGGGAAGTTGTTGTTCTTAGATTTGAACAGATATTATAATTATTATTAATAATAATAATAATAATAATAATACCCAAGTACCACTTGCACTTCATGTTTTTGATTGTACTCACTTTGTTGTATTAGTTAAAGATGCTTTCAAAATCACTTCATTGTATTTGTTCAAGCTTGCTCGCTCTTTACTTATTGTGCCTTCTGATAATGTATCATCTTTTAAGTTACTGTGCTTATTGAAAAGAGGTTTCTGAAACATGCATTAAAGAAATGGGGTAAAAATGCAAATGTTTAATGGTACTTTTGTCTCTTCCTTACATCCAAGGTACCTCTTACTGGTTTTGATGGAAGCAGAGAGAGCATGGAGCTACTCCATGCAGCTTAAGCAGGAGGCGAACACTGAGCCACGCAAGCGCTTCCACCTGCTGGCGAGGTTGCGTAAAGCAGCCAAGCACGGCGAGAGGCTGGAGAAGCTGTGCGAGAGCCCAACAGTCGACGCCAAGACCAAGCTGGAGGCCCAGGTACAGGATCCTCTGAGATAAATGGAGAATAATGCAACCTGCCTCACGTGATTGGGATTTTAAGGCATGACATAACAGGCAGGCAATTGTAATTATAGGCCTACACTGCTTACCTGACTGGTACTGTAGAGTTTGAACTGCAGGAGTGGAAGACTGCAATGGCAGCCTTCAACAAGTGCAAGTGAGTGTTTTCTTCAAGCTTCTGCACAGATCACAGACTGAAGACTGTCAATTAGTGTAATACAATGTATATTTTCTTATGGGTTAAGTGAACATATTGTGATATTTAATGCTTCCTGAATAGCATACTTTCATAAGTCTTTAATACAATACAGTTTTTGTGTGTGCAAATATACAATATATGGTATTTTGGTGAGTATTGCTCCTGTTGTGGACTGTTGGAACTTTAAACATTCACTGTAACTTACTTCCATCTTCCCAGTACAAAACTAATGGGTTTTTGTGTCCCTCTGTCCAGAACCATCTATGAGAAGCTGGCCAGTGCCTTCACTGAAGATCTGGCGGTGCTTTATAATCAGCGTGTGGAGGAGATCTCACCAAACATCCGCTACTGTGCATACAATATCGGTGGGTGTCTCACACAAGAGAGACAATAACCTTAACCTGTCGCATCATTTTAATGATCAGTTACCACCGCACTCTGATCTTTAGGAGACCGCTTACACCATGTAACTGTCTTCTCTGTTCTGCTTGCAGGTGACCAGAATGCAATGAACGAACTAATGCAAATGAGACTGACTGGCGGAGGTGGAGGCATGATGGCTGAGAAACTTGAGGTAGGGGCTTTGCCAACTACACCTTATTTCTCTTTCCGTTGAATATCTGTTCCTCCAAAGCCTGAGTTTAGGTAAACTGTTACATATGCGTACTTTTAAAGTACAAATGCAGTAGACATTATGACTAGAAATGTATTTGCTCATAGCATTTAGAAAACATGCTTAAAATGATTATTCCTGTTTGACTATTGGATTTAAAGATGAGATGATGTCAAAATGCTGTCTAAAAGATTTGGCAGTAATTCTGGCAGCTGGTATAGGTGTGATGAAAAGCCAGAGGGGCCTTCTGTGGCAGGTGCTCGCGTAGCGTCTCGTTGAGACCAGAACACTGTATGTATACTTGTCTTGTTGTTTTCTCCAGACCCTGATCACCCAGACCAGAGCCAAACAAGCTGCCACCATGAGCGAGGTGGAGTGGCGCGGGCGCACCGTGCCCGTCAAGATCGACAAGGCTCGCATCTTCCTATTGGGCCTGGCCGACAACGAGGCTGCTATCGCTCAGGTGAGCCAGTCAAATGGAGCGGTGGTCACTTGGGCAGCTGCAACTAACTGTTTCTAGTAATCGCTTCAATCTGTACATTACTACGTAAATTAGTCAGAACCAAAATGCATGATTTGAATTTATTTTTATTTTTAATACAAACTGTATTATATACACTACCGTTCAAAAGTTTGGGGTCACTTAGAAATTTCCTAATTTTTGAAAGAAAAGCACAGTTTTCTTCA
>JAODUH010000001.1:248710-262816 GCA_027564835.1 Typhlichthys subterraneus | reverse complement strand
AAATTTTTGCCCCCCCCCCCCCCCCCCCCCCCAGGCCTGATCCTGGTCAACGAGCCCTACTACAACGAGGCGGGCTTCGACAGCGACCGCGGTCTGCAGGAGGGCTACGAGAACAGCCGCTGCTACAACGAGATGGCCCTGATCCGCATGGTGCAGTCCATGACGCAGCTGCTGCAGAGCCCCGTGGAGGTGTTCAGCCAGGAGGTCCAGGGCCACTTCTCCGCCAGCGGTTGGCGCCTGGTGCACCGCCTGGAGGCGTGGCTGGAGATCCACGAGGCGGCCGAGAGGGGCCGGGCACCCGCCCGCCCGCCGCCGCCCTCCAGGGACGGGGCGCCATCGGTGGAGCCCCTGGACGAGCGGCTGGCCCTGGGGTGCGCGCCGGTGGCGGTGGCCCACAGCAGCCCCAGCCAACCTGGGGGGGGAAAGGAGGTGGGAGGGGAGGAGGAAGAGGAGGAAGAGGGGGCTTGCGGTGCCCTGGGAGCCGGCATGGCGGACGAGGAGTTGCTGGAGGACTCGGGGCTCAGCCCGTCCACTACGGCCCCGTCTCGGCACGAGCTGAGCCACGGCTCTGACTGCGACGGTGCCATCGCTGCCAACAACACCGCCGCCTCCGTGGGCGCCGAAGCCTCCGCCGTCACCCCGGCAACCGCCAACGCCGGGTCGGCGGGGGGCCAGCCGACCGTGCGGCCTAAGAAGCGGAGGAAGAGCTACCGCAGCTTCCTGCCAGAGCGCAGCGGCTACCCGGACATCGGCTTCCCGCTCTTCCCCCTGTCCAAGGGCTTCATCAAGAGCATGCGGGGCGTCCTGCTGCAGTACAGGGCCGCGCTGGCCACCGCCGGCATCCCCGACCACATAGAGGACAAGTGAAGCCTGCCCCCCTCCCCTTCCTCTGGTCAGCCACAGTGGAGGGGTTTCCACTAAGCACTGCCCATACAGCCACGTTCCCCCCTCCTCCACCACCCCGCCCCCCGCTGAAGCGTCTGGGGGGAATAAAGTGAAAGCATATTAGTGCCATGACCACGCCTCCTTTCCTGCCCAGTTATTTCTGTTGCACAACGGCTCCCCCGTCCCACTTTGTCAATCATGCAAACTGCGCCATGCAGCGGACCATGCGTTGTCAAGGCAACATCTTTGTTAAAAATGTAAAAACAGCCTGGGGTTTCATGGATGAACTGCAACTCCCAGGGTTCCTGGTTGGGCACTTGGACTCATCTGATGTAATTTGTAGCACTACTGTACCACCCTGCACTACCTACCAGTGGACAGTCTGATGGGTGGCGTCATGACATGCCGGCCGGGTCACCCTCTTTACGTAGACTTTGCTGGTTGTAATCTTTCTGCCAAACCCTCCGTGTCTACAAATGAAACATCCAAATGTTTTCATACTGCCCTTAATCTGACAGCTTGTTTCTCATTCCTGCTGTCCCTTACATTTCAATAGCCACTCACATAAAGTGACGCAGCCAACATCAAGCAAGTTTACATTCTATTCTCCTCTGGAGGTTTACGGTGGCTATAGCTGTTTGCTGTTCTCTAGCAGGAGGACCTCGTTATGTGACGCTACACTGGAATAAGGACCTTTCTGGTTCACAGCTTTAGGTTACGTTAGCTGCTTGGTATGCTACTTCAGAAATACCGAAAGATATTTCAGTCAGTTTTGGTGGAATTTCAGAATGGAACTCCAGAGTTTTCCCATAATTCTCCTCTTGTCCCTCTTGAGTTCAGGTATTGGGTGATGGAGGAGAAACACAATTGCAAATGACACGATTAACAAACCGACAAAAAAAAATACATTTAACAATAAATAAAACTGCATCCATTCTGTCGTTTCATCTTGAAATATTGCCTTACTTGAATTGTTCTTAATGATCTTCGAACATTGTGTATAGCGCTGCTTGCACCACACTTAAGATATTACCTTACACACACACACTTTATATTATTCCAGTGTTTTCTTCGTTTTGGAATGTTTTCCTTTGATAGTGCAGATGAATGATTGTTGTACCTGAACAGTCATGTATTGGAGAAAGATGTTAATCTGACAGACTTGCACATGTGGTTTGGTTTTTAGTGAATATAGGCCCCAGGTTGATGCTGAACCTTTTTTGATATTGTAGTAAATAATGAGTTTATCCATCTCTACTTTATTTTGCCCTAATTGAAGCACAACTGAGCTTTGACTGTCCTTCTCCACTGCAGGCATTATCCACCGAAAAACTTCAGGAAATAACAACACTGTATTTACAGTGTAGCAGGTTTTTATTTATGTTTTCTGGTCCAGTTAACCTCCTTAATTCCTCCCTCAAATACATTATTTTTGTTTATTTTTTTGAATAAACATTTGCTTGGCGAGGTTGATTTCAGCCAAAGTCTTTTTCGGTGCTTTGCAGGTGAGGAGTTGATGGTTCAGGAGCAAGTATGCTTAACGTACCGTGGAAGAAAAGCGCTTAGTCTAGTTTTCTTAATTGCTGCCAGCTCCGTTTGTGCTTCCTGGTGTAAATAGAGCCCTCGATGGACATCTTCAATAACTGACCTGTGTTTTTGTTTTAAAATAAATATATCACAGGGCAGTCAAACCTCTTGTGCTTGCTTGTATCTGTGAATTAAACAAAATATTGCTGAATTTGACTTGAACCAAGGTCTTGAATCTTCAGTGTTTTAAAATAGACTAACCTTGTGCCAATGGAAATGACTAGAGAGGCACCTTTTCTTTTAACTGGCGTTTCTGTACTGGGCTTGATAATCAGGCTTCCACGACAATGTGTCCTTCCAGTAATGTACAGTACTGCCTAATTCTGGCTGCCTTTTGAGCTACGTAGCGGTCAAGTCCTGCGTGGTTCTTTGGCTGCTGGACCAGTAGCATGTAACAGTTGTATGTGGTTCAGGCTTTCTTCACTCCCTGCTCACTGACAGTCAGCACAACTCCAATCTTCTGGATAAATGCATCTTCCCCATTTGGTTGTAGGCCTGACATGGATAATGGATACAACTCGTCTTGAAGAAAGTTTAAGAAGAATACATTCATACATACAGATTCAGCAACATCTGAGTAGTGGTTGATGCAGTGTTTGCAGCCCTAACTTGTTTACTCATTTAACATCTGCAAAACAAACAAGTGTGAAGCTGTCTAGTTAGATCATGGAGAGAAATCCATCAGGATACCAAGCACATGAAGCTATGTACAAATTCCTATGTGTGTGTATATTCACATTTAATTATTGCTACTACTGCGAGATTTCTTTTACAGCCAAAGCATGTAACGTGGCTTTAAGCCTTCTGAATGGGCTACACTCGAGACTTGACTGTATGATGTCTGCATTTCCACAGTGGCCTGTTAATATATATATAAAGTTACGATTTGTAGCCTGATTTCCTATGTACAGAAGTCATGACTATATAAATATTTAAATACACATTTGAATTCATGTGGATTTTTGGAAGCCTAAGTGTAAAATGTTTTTTTTTCTTCATTTTCTTTAATTGCGATAAAACTACTGGAAAAGATCCATTAAACTTTGCAAGCAGTATCATATTAATGCATTGTTGCCTTGTCTTAAATGTTTCCTATAGCTATCATAGGGTTTAACCATATTAATATCAGCTTCTATGGAAGTGCTGCAATCAAACAACTTTCTGCTCTGTGACCAAAGCTTTTTGGACTGATGTACAGTAGGCTATTGATTTTTGCTTGTGCATTGTCCCTAGAACAGACAGACTGTACCACATTCTAGATTTTATTTTATTTCTCAATAGAAAACATCCAGGCAGAATACATTTTGAACAGTAGAAAATTAGACTTTCAAGACAATCAAATGGAAAAATAATTGTTTTCATTATCAAGTAAAGAAAGTAAATTATTCACCATCACCTCACCCCTCAAAATAAACTGTTTGCTTACAGTTGAAAGCAGCAGTAGCCTGTACAAGGAACCAAACACGGGTCCTGGGGTCATTGGGATGACCTATAGTCCTATTTTGGTCTAACTGGGCAAACTGGATGATGTACAGTTTGCTGTGGAGACTTGTTTGCTCTGGAGATTTTTTTCCAATACAAGTCATGCTGTAACTCCTTTATCAGCGACAGGAGGGCAGTACAGTCAAGGCACATCAAACGGCTGCAAGATGTAGCTACAGTACACCACTATTCACGCAGGGTAAAACAGTGAAGCGCAGATAAAAACCTATTTTTTGCTCTTTAGAAACAACAAGAAATAATATTTATTCAGAAGCATACAGTTTATGGAAATAAAAATATTTAGTTAATTCTGAGCCTTTTTTGCCTATTGAAAAGGCACACTGACAAACCGCCCCATCACTACTTTGGTTGTCTGTGTGGTTGGGAACCTAATGTGCCAAACGGTTTGTTTACACAGGACTATCTGGGGAGCCTTCCATTGAAACTACTTTAAAAGGGCTTGCACATTCAAAGAATGTTAATTTAAAAAAGGTTGAGGAAAAAGTTGTGTATGAGGCAAAACACAAATAACGGCATCTTAACAGTTGACAAGGATCAAATCACTCCTGCTCCGGCCCAGGCAGAGGAGGGGGTCCAATCAAGGTGCGTCAGTATGGCCTTCATCCTCATGCAGCACTTAGCAAGTCGATACTCCCTCCTCCCACCAGCCTCCCTATCTCCCCCTGGACCAGTATTCCCTCACTCTTACTGCTCCCCCTCCTCCCCTAAGTCATTATCTTGCATTGACCAACGTGCTGTTTAACCCAGAGATGTAGCAGATTGTTCACCCACAGCCACACTTATGTCGCTGTAAGGCGTATATTCTACTAGGTTTTATGGGTATGAAACTATAAACAGCAAGTTACCCACATAATCGTTAATTTAACCTAGGTTCAAACTATCATGTTTAAAAAGCAAAATGCACTTTGGGACATGAGAGGCGTGTAGGGGTGTAGATTAGATGTGTAGACAATGCTGTGCAGAGCACTGCGGTACACAGATGTGTGGCGGAGAGGAGCAGCAGAGTGGAGGGATGGATGCAGGCAGGGATCAACCCCGCTGCTAGGAACACAGTAGTCTGCTCTTCACAAGATAAGCCTTACAGCTACAGCACACCTATGATGGCCTACATTATGGAAAGTGATAAGGGCACCTAATGTGCACCCGAAGTATCTAATTCATGAACCACGTATGATTCCTTTGAGTTGCACTCTGGGTTTCCCAACCTTAATGGAAATAAGACCCACTTTGGCCCCAATGGTAGTGAACAGTGGCTAGACATAGGCTATATAGCCATGTACCACTGTTGCTAGAGTAACAATGACAGATGGCCTTTGGTTACCATTTGTAGTTTCTTATTGAATTCACAAAAAGCCTAATTTCTCATAAAATGTCACCTCACGGCAGTATGTCTCACATAGGCAAACCCGCGCGCGCACACACACACAAACACATAAACCCACACATATTACATTTCCTTGGAGCCATACATCTGACCCCATGTCACAGTATTGCATATAAGCTATAATTCATGTTTGAGTCCCACTGGTCTTCAAGACAGGATGAGGAACTGTGAGAGGATGTCGACAGCCACAGATGCTGATGAGGTGATAGGCTGTGCAGTACATTGTATGTTCAGGAGGTGATGTATTGATTGACTGATGTGGCATTGCGATTTACATCGAGTTCAGGTGCGTGATGTCACCAAGTCTTCTCAGTGCCACTTTATCACAGCATACACGGAAACCATTGGTATTTCCGCGTATCTAACGAATAGCATTGTTAAATAAAGTTAGTAGCAAATCCTACATCCGGTACCAAAAGCTTTGGAATTGCCTTCGTACCATAGCATTCCACTTTAAAATAGACTCTAAATTAGGCTGATGCTGCAGTGCACCCTCAGCATTTAAATAAAAGCCCATCTGAGACTCAGCTCTGCTGAATTCCTTACTCCCGACGGTCATCCAGTGATTAGCCTGGCGAGTCCTGTGTGTACCTGTGCTTGAATTGATCCATACTCCACCACCTCTCCATCCACTGTTATAACCCCCTTGGGCGAGAGGGGCTCTAGCCGTAAAGCCTGCACCTTAGCGTATACCAGATTCTGGCAGCTCATGTCCAGATGCGCTCCCGTCTCCATGGCCAGGAAGAGTCTGAGCAGCGCGCCGCGAGATATCCCCGCTGTGACGTAGAACAGGTGGATGGCGCCGTCGCTGAGCGCGGAGCCTGGTGCGGCCAGCAGGTCCTCCGCAAGGTGGGACTGGTACATGGCTAGCACCAGGACAAAGTCTTGGTCCGGAACCACCGCCCAGTCGCTGGGAAGGGGTTGGTCCAGCGGTGGGAGCAGAGAGTCAGTCGGGCCGGTTGGGGCTCCGGAGGCTGCGGAGGCGGTCCGAGCGTGCGTCGTCTTGCGCCGCGGCGTCTCCAGGGAGTTGTTGGAGTGGCAGGAGTTGTGGAAGGAGCGCTGTTCGCCGTGGCGACAGGGCAGGTCGCGGCACAGGGGCGAGGCCGGGCGGGAGGAGGCTGAGGGGTCCTTGGCGTGGTCTCCCTGGACGACGGGCAGGTAGGCCAGCCTGCCCCGGTATGCCCGCAGCGAGGCCAGCCTCACTAGAGTGCCAAAGGTGAAGCGGGCGGCGCCCATGTGCCGGTACTTCTCGCTCTCCACGTCCACGTCGGCCACGAAGCCCCAGGCCAGCGACAGGAAGGAGTAGGTGCGCGCGCCCGACGGCAGGTGCACGGAGACCAGGTCCATGTGAGACACGGCCCCTTTACACAGCAGGAAGCTGCAGCTCAGCAGCAGCTCCTCGCCGAACACCGGCGCCGCTCTGTAGGTGAGTGGGGAAGGGGGTGTTAACCATGGACACAGTGGGACCTGATAGAACACACTTATTACACACCCATCTAACAACACTGTGTTTTGTCGTGTGACGGCACCCCAGCGCTGGGCCTGACTCCACCCATTGCACAACCGTGAAATATGCTAATACGTACTCAATGAGCTGAGTGAGGGGAGGGGAGCCCTATTAACATTCATGCTAACATTTGAATTTGATGACGCGTGAGCAGATGTGAAATATTGTTAGAAACCTGCCAGGTCCAGGGCGATTTGTTACGGATAGTTTGCAGGACGTTTGTCAATCTGAACACCAGGATGTACTTACGTATGTGTCTCATATCACAGTGTTTACAGCTCAAAAAACACAATTTAAGGTGCAGCTACACTTTAATATGCTACTTTGCTACTGATGGTGCCTGCAGTGCATTGAGTGTAAGAAATACACAGTACAACATCAAATGTATTATGTATTATTCTCATCCATAAATAAATGGGCAGGATTGTCTGGTGGTCTGGGTGTTTGATTCCCAGCAGGAAGGTCATGGGTTCCAATGCTGTTGATGGCCTACCTATAAACAACCTTGAGCACCATACCAACTCCTGTCTACTCCTATTAATACAGTACTCTATTAATACAGTACTCAATGTGTGTAGCTATGGGAGTTTGCTATAGACTGCTGTGGTCATATTGATAACATTGGGTTTTGTGTGTGTGTGTATTTAGTTTCAAGAGAATCGACATTAAGAATAAAGATAAGGCAAGAGGTATATAAATACATACTGTATGTACAGTATGGATGGTTTAAGGGTAAGGGGTCTGTTAGCACTTGACACTTATCAAAGGATAGGGGACCCATATGTGTCTTCATGTGAGCATGCATGTCAGTCTGAATGAGTGTCTGCATTTGCAAGTCTAAGTGCGTGTGCGTGTGTGTGTGTAAGGAAGGGGGAACCAGTCTCTGGGGTGGGCCAGAATAAAACTGATGAGCTTTGAGGCTTGACAGGCCGGCCAGACAACAAGAAACAACCTCATCTGGGAGACTGAACACAGGGGTGGAGGTCACGATAACACCCCCTCCCACACACACACACACACAATTGAGGCAGTGACTGTCTCAGTAGATACTCCCCATGTATGACAGATTTAATTTACACTAAAGCCCTTACACTAACCCTTTCTGTGTTCACAACATCTTAGCTAGTTAATTCGCTGATGCATTGTCTCTTAACCACCTGCAGGGGGGGAAGGGCCTTCCCCAGTTTCACCCATCATATCCAGTCACCTCTAACTTAGCAGCATCTCTGGCAGATTCACGACATTGATTAGATTCTTTTGTTATGATAATGCAACAGAACTGAATGCTGCCCCAGGTCAATCACAATGTATCGATCAAGCTAGCGGTGGGATCCTATTGATGTCCTATTGTCTGTGGACATTTGCATTGTTATTGCTAACAGCCAACACACACACACACACACCATGCAGGGGGGGGGTTGCAGACAATATGGCCTATAGGATCACCTGTGCAGTGTGTCTGGATGGTACCAGTACCAGATGCACACAGGACACACACTGTTGATATGGGTTGTAATCCAATATGGTCTGGTGTTTTAAATGTAGACATGCGCACATTATGTAGGTAATGTACCCGGTCCCGCTAGTAAGAAGCTAAAAACAGCTAGCTCCTGTCACAGCCACAACTGGGGAAAGTGAGGCTGTGTGGTCTGGTGGAGGGATTTAGGCTGTGCAGAATATGGTACAGCCTTGTGCACAGAGACGTCGCACGGGGTGTACGAAGTGTGACACCGAACATGGCCTCGCGCCTATGAGGGCCTCGCCCTGCACATGCCAGCAAAGTGGATTTCTGTGTTACATAACATACTGTACATTCATTTTGGTAGCAGGCGATTGTGAGCTCATGCGTCAACATGATGTAACATTTTACACCAATCAAAGCACCAAACAGCTTGATCTAAGGGCAGTCTGACCAATCAGAAGGCTAATCTGCCATTTGTCCGACAAATAAAACCTTCTGTCTGGCAGCCCGGCAGGTCAACCCGTCGACTTTCAGTATTAGTTGTGACAATTGCAGTAAAAGACAATGGGACAATAGACAGCATTATGTCCAACTACCCAGACAATATCTACAGTTAGGCCTACACTTTTCTGAAACCTGGAGGAGTGTAGTCCTACCCTGTGCAAAGGATTATTTGGATTTAAAGTGAAAGATCATGGGACAGCAAAACACAGCCTACGCTACCGGTCTGTGTGTTTTAAGGTAGGGCTATTTATGCTCGCTCTAGCCCCTTATCTCTTTCTTTGTATCTGCTTCTGGCTGCGGTTATGTTAGGTCAGTTTGGAAATTATACAATGTAAAACATAAATGTCGGCTCTTTTAGGCTGTAGGACTGACTATAGCGTACCCGCGGGTCATTTAGGCCTATGTAATAATGTATTATTTTATAATATCATAGCCTAACCTAGTTCAAACAAGAAACTGAAGTCGTCTAGGCTACATCCTGGTCCATCCTGGTCCTACTGTAGTTTACAATTTCCATTAATTCATGTTAAGAACATTATGTAGGCCTGTAGAGAACCCGCTTTTGAAATCGGTGGGTGTGGAACTCGGCCCTGGCGAACACACACTCATAGATCAAGCCTGTAGCTAATACAGTATTGGTTTATACGGGTCTTATTGCTGAGTTTGCAGCCAAGAAGGCAAGGACTGTGACTTTAAGAAAGTTGAGAAAGTGTTTTTATATAGATTGTTCTCCTTTTAAAATAGGTATGTTAGGTAGGTTGTATTATTCTAGCATACTACTCTAACAAGTATCTTAGCCTACTAAGCTACTTGTTCTAAATGTAGGTATCGCCTACAAATTAGACCGTGGCCATCGGATGTGTGTGTTTAGGTCTAAAATCAGAAGACCTGAAATTATGCAAGTATCCAAAAAAGTCATAGCTCTGCGCTGTGTTGTCAGTTTTAGTTATTTTCGTTCTTTTCTTTTTTCTTTGAAAGCATTATAGCAAAAAGCCATTGCAACTATGATGTGCACAATGCTGCA
The DNA here is from genome assembly GCA_027564835.1 of Typhlichthys subterraneus. NCBI lineage: Eukaryota > Metazoa > Chordata > Actinopteri > Percopsiformes > Amblyopsidae > Typhlichthys > Typhlichthys subterraneus. Next base: position 252,960 of record JAODUH010000001.1, on the reverse strand, counting down.
CAGGAAATGTAAGATATTGTGTAGAGAGATTATGGGTGCGGTAAACTAGAATAGTTAGGTGCGAGGCATGTCAAGGCCTCGCACGTAAAGTTTGCACAGGGCCTCGCCCCCTCCACTTGACGGCACTGCTTGTCTACAATCAATTTGGCATTCACAAAACAACAGGAGGCAGCCCATAGGTTTTGGGCATTCTGTTCGGTTTGGGAATTTCTGTTCCGACTGCGTGTTGATATGGTGCATTTTCATTCGGTTTGGGCTTTTAAACATATTCCAATCTGAATATTAGCATCAATGCAAACTTAACGCTAGTAGTGTCTTTTTTAAATGAATGAGGAATATACTGTACACATTCTAATGCAATGGTATTCAAGTCTGGTTCTGGGAACACTGTCCTGCATGTTTTAAATATCTCCCTGCTTCAACACACACGATTACAATGAATGGGTCGTTATCAGGCTTCAGCAGAGATTGATAACTACCCATTCATTTGATTCAGGTGTATTGGTGCAGAGATAAATCTACAACAGGCTCCAGAACCAGGGTTGAGAAACACTGTTATAAGCATTTATTGTGAGAGGCTGCTGGCTGGAAACACCACAGTGCTCTAAACCCTATAGAAATCTATTTTTCTCCCGCAGTAGTCTAAGCTTCATTAAACAATGTAATTTCTGTAAATTAAACAGTGTCAATGCCCGAAGGCCCTCTGACATCTTCATGCACACACATCATTTAGAACAGTGGTGTAGCTAGAGCACCAACAACGAGGGTTGGTTGGTGAGCCTCATACCCAGTGTAGTGGTGTATGGACGCTGCCAAGGCATTGCCCGAGCCTCCCGGTAGGATGCCCAGCGGCGTACGGATGGCCTCCTGCCAGTCCGCTCTCTCCAGAAGCCCGTTCACCACCTGTACAGGACACAGGGAGAACCCATCTATAAGACCACCCACCCATCCACCCATCCATCCACCTACCCATCCATCCATAAGACCACCCATCATCCATCCACTCACCCACCCACCGATCATCCATCCATCCACCCATCCACACATCCATCCACCCATCCACACATCCATCCACACACCCATCCACACATCCACCCATCTGTATTACCTACCACAGTGTTATTGGGTTGTGCTCTCAGCAGTGAGTGAACTGTGAGTATAATAATCTTTCATATAACTGCTTTCAGGCTGTGTGTGTTTTCTTCTTCTTCGTCTTCTCTATTAGGCCTATCATGTGTGTTTATCTGTATTTGCCCTTGTGAAAGCACTTAAGCACACTAAATAAAGTTTATTATAATAATAATAATAATTATTATTATTATTATTATTATTATTATTATTATTAGTGGACGTGTGTGCGTGCGTGTGCGTGTGTGTGCGCCCGTACCTCAAACAGCAGTCCATCTCCTGACATGATGACCAAAGCATTCCACTGAGATAGGTCAGCCTCCTTCACCAGCTCTCTGGCGTGGTTTTGACGCTCTGTAAGACCATGTGTAAGACACATACAGTAGACTTTAGTCAGGTCTGTTTCCACATTGCCATACTGTAGGGGTCATGACCTGTAGGTGTCATGACTTGTAGGGGTCGCTTTGTTATTAAGTGACGTTTGAGAGGATGTGCCTGAGGCAAGCCTTTGTGTGTGTGTGTGTGTGTGCGCGCGTGTGTGCGTGTGTGTGTGTGTGTGTGTGCGTAGTGTGTGCGTAGTGTGTGTTTGTGCAGTGCATGGCATCCAAATGTGCATCGTGACTCCTTTGAGACAGTGGGTTTCCATCCAGACTTGACTGTGTCTGCGATGCTGTGTTGATTGAGACAGAGCTGGGCAATTTTACTAAAGTGTAGATGCACCCTAAATTGTGTTTTTTGAGTTTTTTAAATAATAAGATGGCACTGTGATGAGACACATAAATGCTGTTCTGAATATAATTTTTTTTCAAATATTTATAAAATCTGGATTTTATATGGTCTGAAAATGTCTCTACACGTCAACATATCGCCTTAGGATTTGGCTGGTACACCCGGTCAGCTCGTACGTCATCAAAATCAATTAATGTTAATGGGTCCCCCTCTCAGTTCCCCCTCTCCCCTCACTCAGCTCATTGACTGGGTGTTTCCATTTTTTCAAAGTTGTGCAATGGGTGGAGTCAGGCTCAGAGCTGGGGTGCCGTCACACTTTAAAATCAAATATCACAGGAGGGAAAAATAAGTTCCATTCTCTGTTATTTTCCTCTGCCAGAATAACAGTTTCACATCGGTATTGATTCTTTAATATTGATAGGTGTATTAGTCAACTTTAACCCTAACCTGCCACTAACAATCCATACCTTTAACGACAGAGACATTGCTTAAGGCCATGCTTCTGTGTTTCAATTTAGTGGTAGTTCTGTTAATTTACTAACTGAACAAACACCAACTGTGTGGGAAAGCAGATCAACCTTGAATGAAGTGTCAATCATCCTGCCTATTGGGTCACACAACCACTGAATTACCCAGGAGCACTCCACCAAATTAAACGATAGCCAGCTAATCTGATGAAGTAGACCACAGTGACTGTGCTATTCCACCACACAGCCAGTTTTCACCTTAAGCAGACAACAATGACAAATGATGATTGGGAATAATTTAATGTATGGTAGACATTAGTGACTTATAAATAAACGTATGTACTGGTGCAATTTCATATTATTGTAGATCATATTTACCAGCCATAACATTGCTGGTGTATTTATAAAGAGCATTGAATATGAAATAAGGAAATGTTATCTCCAAATAGAACAAGAAATATCAATTAACATCCAGAATGCATTCAGTCCTCACTTAAACTGTTTCACAGTGGCTCTCCCTCGCTTTCTCAAGGTGAGAATGAAGGGGCAAATAAAGACAGTCAAGTAACCCAGACCAATTTCAAAACAACTCTTCCATTCCTCCACCTGCTGAGAGTCAAACATTTATTTTTTATCTTTCATCACTACCAACTTTCTGTTACCCTTCTGGTGTCCATATCTCTGTTTATATTCAGTGCGATGTGAAATTCAAACCATTTTGTAAGGGAAAAAACACTTTTCATGCACACACGCACGTCCCTTCCTAGGCTATAGTTATTTCTCTGACTACTCAGAGAGACGGAAATGTGTGTTGCGCCTACCGCCGACGTGCGTCTCATGTTGTCATTCTTCTCAAGTGATTACACTGGAGCACTCAGAGGTGGGCTCCTGTTACCAGTCCTATCCTCTTCCCTTGTTTGAGGGAAACCAATCCTCACCAGTCGCCTCTTGTTTTGTATGCAGGCACTGTCAAGTACCACCAGATATCCCACCAGCAGCCAAACTGGCTACGACAGGGAGGGAGATTATGGGAACCAGAGGAGAGATGCTGTTTGACTATTCACCTCCTTTCATTACTTAGGGAGGGAAAATGGAAGAGTGAATGAGAAAGAGAGGGGGGAAAGAGAGAATATACATATAGAGAGAAAAATATACAAATAATGGAAGAGAGAGCGAGAGAGAGAGAGATTTTCTAACAATTTCCTCACACTCGCAGACTGAACATCACTCAGTGTTCTCCACTATCGCTGAGGCAGCCCATGACAGCTCTGTGTGTGCGTGTGTGTGTGTGTGTGTGTGCGTGTGTGCGTGTGCATGTGCATGTTCGTGTTCTGCAGTGATAGCTTAGGTCCATTTATGCTTCTGTGTTGCCATGCTTACGCCGTCGGCCTACAGCGTAGCTTAAGCCGTTGCACGCTTTGACCTAAAATGTCACGATTAATTGAACATTGTACCTCGATTACGATTAATGAACGATTTTTTTGCCCTTATTTTGCATTCGTTTGAGTTCTGCTCCATGATGCTTCCATTCAGCGATAGTATTCAGCAGCTTTTGTAAAACCATGTGAAGCCACTAATGTGGGGGTGCCATGTCTTGTTTATGTGCTCAAATTTGAACACAAATTGAGTATAAACGTTTTTAAATAAGCACATAAAAATATTTATTTCCAGCGAATCTCTAAGTTACACCAACATTTATCATGGGAAACAATCTTCTGACACAAAATAAAATGTATAAAAGACCGCTTTACGTTGCCCGAACAACAAGGGAAAACCATGAGGAAATCCCTGTCTTGCCTCCTGAATTAGAACACTAATAGAGTGTAAACCTTTATAAATAAGAATATAAAAATGTTTCTTTCCAGCGAATCTCTTAGTTGTCATAGGCAATGTATCTCCGCAAGAATATGCTTCTTTATTTTGCAT
>JAODUH010000001.1:232907-248610 GCA_027564835.1 Typhlichthys subterraneus | reverse complement strand
TTCAAAATAAACCGGCAGCGGTCTACGCCCAGTACGAGGAAACGACTGCAAACCCTTCCCAATGGAGCCAAGTCAATACTGTGTCTGGTAACCAGGCTAGAATCCCATTGCCTATATGCTTGATATGTTGCAATAGCCACAAAAGTATTTTAACATTTCAGCTGTGTATTTAAAATAAATAAATAAATAAATAAATAAATAAAAAAAGCTCCCTGAGAGCAAAACAAATGAGTGTGACAGCATTGTAAATTAGACCTACTTGGCCTGCACAAGCCTTTTTATGAGCGGGATTTATGAAAGTGTGACGTCTCGTGTGTGATTTAAACAATCTCACTGCTTTGATTCCTTCAGTCAGGGCAGAGAAAATGGACCCTATCGACATTTTGCCATGTGTGATTTTCGGTTCGTCATTAACTGCCGTCGTCGTGTATATTTATGGCATTGTGTGAAGGCTATGCCCGTGAACTGCGCTCAGTGTCCACACAGCCCTATCACACACGCACACTGGTGTCCCCAATCATCCGCATCTCGGATTGTTGTTGTAATGAGTAAGGCTGGCAGATTATCCCACCAAAGTGCTCAAGATACAATTGAACACATGAGATTACATTGATGAGCAATAAACAAACAATAATCCTTACTCTTACATTACAAATATAGTAAAGGCACAGTCAAATGCTCCAGCCTCCTACCATCATTTACGTGTTGAAGACATGAGTGCAAACAACCATTACCCTCCCTTCCCCCATGGACTATCTGTCCTCTCAGGGTGGCTCTATGTAGCAGTGCGCCTCTGACTCCCTTGCTGTTCCAGCTGACTGGCCTCACTGGTCAAGCCCATGCTCGACCAGTGACAAATGAAGACTTCTCTCCATGCAGTCTGGTGTAGAAAATGTCAATGTGACTTGCAGTATACCATTGGAACCTGTTCTAAATGACTAACATAGGTTTTTAATCTGAGGTTTTACGTTAATGGCTGGGCCTCCGACCAGTCGCTACATTTTATGGCTCTTCACCAGCCAAGTGCATTACATGCGTCTTGGTGACTGCACTGACTGAGGCAAACAAAAACGCAATACAAAATGAATCCTAGGAAATTGAGATGGAATTACATCGGAATACTGGGGATGAACATAAATCACTTGAGTCATTCTTCTGAGAATGGAACCTTATGATAATAACATTGTGGTTTATGGTGAGCCCCCCCCCATCCAGGGTGCACAGACACATAAATAATATGCACGCACGCAGGCACACAGTTCATTTGTCATCCTAATATCATACCCCTCCTCGGGTAACCACACACACACACGCACACACACAAATAGTAATAATAATAATAATAATAAGAGTAATGTACACAATAGTGTATACATTACTCTTATTATTGTGTACTTTCTATGCTCTAGGAATAACCCCATTAAATCATCTCCTAAATGCTGTTGAACAGCACATGCATTTTTTGAGGTTTGAAGCAGAGGCAAAGTGATGTTGCCATGGTCATGTGCATAAGTGCCTATATAGCTTTCCGACATACTGATTGGGCTGTGCTGTATTCATGACAAACACTGTCCTGTTCTTAATCGAGTTAGGCTATAATTCCTCTCAAGACAACTGGATGCATCGCATCTGAGAGAGAAAACTATCAATACCCATAAATGACAGGTTTCGATAAGTACAGGCTAATATGTTGCTCCCTGCAACCCAACCGCTGGTAAAATGATAGTGATCTACAAACAGCACGGTCATCTAGTAATTATCATTAACATAAGCCAGACATGGATGTACGATCACCATCGGCAAGCAAATGGTGATTACTCAGCATCAACTGGGTATTACAATGGACAACTTCATGTTGGTGGTATTGTGATGTTATGGGTTGTGTTTGGGTGATTTGGATTTTTGTCAGTCCTTCATGGTATGAAAACACTCCTTTATATTATGGTTGTTACTATCATAACACAATATCAGAAGGAAAACATGGCGTCATATTAAACCATTTTACCAACGTGAATATTACCATTTTACAATGCTTGACTACACTACGGTTGTTGATACTAATAATGATAATGAACACTCCAGACACTTGAGCTTGAAGCTTAGCAATTGTAAAAGACTGATCAGTCATATATCATTAATATTAGCCAATATGCATTTTAACTTTAAGCATAGACTATTTTGCAAGTTGGATAAATAAGGCTTAGCATACGCCTTCTAAGGCTTGGGGAGATTGCCATTAGATTTTGAAATCATTAGAGGATAACCTGGCATTGCTATATGTCAGCATTCCTTCTTTTGGAGTCACTACGATAATCATTTAATTCAACAAAATGTTAAAAAAAATACCAAACTATCTTCTTTCTTGTCTGCTCTTGAAGTAATTTAAAACTGAGAAACCAATCATGTTTCCTCTCAACGTGCTGCCACATCTGTGTCAGTTGGACAATAGCTCTGGGAACATTATGTCACAGGTGGATTGTTAATTCAAGAATATAGCAGGTGCCCTTCCCATGTTATACTGTACGACCTAGTAACATATCCATGTTGTTAATCAGATTCCTGCAGCCTCGCCATGGTAACACATTCTCTCAGGTTCATATTACAAACAGAAACAAAACAAAAACAAATCCTCAACTATGCTTATGCAACCTTGGTTTTCTGCAGACAAAATGAATAGGCATACACAAACTTGACTTTACTTCTCTTGCTCCCAGGGCTGGACTGGCAAGCATATGCCTGGTGTAACTACCTATTTACATAGGCTACAAATATATTAATTAATATGAATAATATACAACACAATAAGGACATCTACTGTATTAGGCAGTATTCAACATCAATATACTTGAAATATGTTTTAACTGAATAGTGTCAAATGAAGTCAGATGGAACAGCTCTATTTTTCATTAAAAACAATTCCAGAATTGTATTTTAAAAATGTTTCCATATTTTTGTCAGGAAATTCCAACAATTCAGGATCTGAATGTATAACCATGATAAAGCTCCACTAAGTAATTTCAATCATACTTTTTGGCTCTCTTTTTATTACATCTTATAGCAGAAATATTATATTGTATATTTAAGGATGGTATACTGGTAGATGCTTTCCAAAGATTATGGTGGACCGGTGTCCAGCCAAAAATGCCAGTGCCACTTTTGTGTCCCAGTCCAGCCCTGCTTGCTACTATGTTGTGTTCAAGTATACCTAGTGTCCACTGAATTACAAGATAATGTATAATACTATGTCATGTTTACTAAAATCTCTCTTTCCTTGCTTGTCATTCAGTGAATATTGCCTACAAGAATAATAAAAATGTGTTTGAACTGAGCTCACCCTTTGGAACAACCAAAACACTACTTCATTGGATGGTTTGCCTCTTGGAATATAATTGTGCAAGTAGACATTGATTGACAGCCACGCGAGATATACTGGAAAGCTATGACAGCAAAGACTATTCAACAGCCTTGGCCCCAGAACCATGGAAAAAACAGAGTTACGCCAATGAAAGTTCGAAATTTTCAATGGTCACATGGTTCATGGAGAGGCAAAACCTATGGCAAAATAGTTCCCAGAAGTCCTTGGTGGGCAATTTGAATTTACAGATATACAACTTCATTTTTTGGTAATTAGTTATCAATAAATGCCCCGATTCACATTTAAAATAGGATTTATAGGGTACTTTTAGTAATTAGGCTAACTTCCGGGAGTGAACAGTGATGTCGCGACTCTCTCTCTACATGGCTGCTCTCTCTCTCTACATGGCGCTGCTGAGGTTGGGGGTTTCAGGTCATCAAGCTGCTCTCTGTTTCCTTGTGTCAGCAATGGGGATACCGAAAAGCAATGTCGTGTCACAATTGAAACGGGATCAAAAAATAATTGTATTTTTGCCATTGACGATACATATTTTTTCCAAACTAAAGTACCATAATGCAGAAGTGACATCGGCTCTCTATGATGCTTGGCACCGATACCATACAGCTATCATTCTACATAGATAGCCACTAACCAGCCATTCAGGCATTAATGTAGAATCAACCAAGGCATAGGAACCTCTCCATAATATGTTACCATTTACCAGTTCTTTCCTTTAAAACCCCAAGACAAATGTGATCATATTGCAATCTGAATTGCATTTAATATAGGCTGCTACTGTATTTATTTTTGACATGATCAACATCTTATTATTTCATGAATCTAGTCAAAGCATTGTTGCATAATGTACTGTATACCATAAACAAATGCAACATCTCATGTAGATTTATTTTTGCCACATAGGACTATGGACACTTTAGAAAAGATTATAGCAAAACAGAAGTTAACATGTGGTGCATTCATTCCCAATGACAGACTGATTCAATTAAGCTATGTCAGTTTATCTAATGCCACAGAATGTCTGCCCAGGAGGTCCTTGTAAGGCACAGACAATAGATATAATTGGGGATGCCAGCCAACATTTTAACATAAAACGTGTCCGTCCCTGAGTCTGACAATGGGGCTATAAGCTAACCTGCCGAGCAGATGGTGGAAGACAACAAGCCACAGTGTCACTGTATGGTACTAAGACAAGGCCTCTTACATCTCTGTGTCCTGTCTGATAGTATGCAACGTTCAGACAAAGGCCTCTCTGTGAAAGAGCTCACTTAAACAAGCATGCACATAGCACACATAAAGCACAAACACGGTTTATCCTGCCATCATAGTCTAGGTCGGAGAAACTCATTTAGCAGAACCAAAGAGAGAGTATAAGTAAATAGCGGATATAAAACGGGTTGAAATACATGTGTAAAGTGTTGGAATTGAGTGTGTGTAAGCTAAAACAAGGTTAATTTGAAAATAACAAATGTGAGATGTGAGACTAAAACACAATTTTCCTTGATAGTGAAAATATGTATGCTGTTTTCAGTGAGAGGATTTCACACAGACTTTCCAGTTTGAACCTTCTCTTCCCTTTTCTTTCACATTTGTTCTGTGTTAACAAAGACAACAAACCAAAATAGGCTAAAGAACAATTATGTCCTGGACTGGTCAACTTATGCCACAATAGGCTATAGCATAGTGGTGGGCCACCTACATTTGCGTGTGAGATAATTGATTAGTAGGCATATCATGTTTTCTTTCTAAAATTGCTCCACGGTTGCACCCGCGTTGGTGTTTAGGATATGACGGATAATTGGCCTCAATGCTGATGCACGGAAGGATACCTGTACAGCGGATGGATACCTGTGCAGTTGGCACACAGCTGACTGCAGACTAGACACAGTCGGCTAGGTTGCGACCATCTGTGTCCAAATGACATTCGTCATTTACATCATGAAATATCGCGGATTTCCAAAACAATGTTATTAAGTACAGTCTATAACGGAATACAAGGGTGACAGCGTAATTTATATGAAATACAGTAACCTAATGTCTAGCCTGTCCTCCTGAGGGCTATTGAATGGAATGGGCTATTTCTTTGGCTCGTTTGTACCCTGGCATGCAGTCGAATGAGGCTGATAAATGGGGCTTAACGGCATGTAGTCAATTGTGTCTACGCAATAAATTTATTCAAATAGGTATATGCTAAATATATTAAGCACATACAGCCTAACTCAGCGGAATAGCCTATCGTCAGCCTAATCGTCTGCCTGCCCTAAATGTCATTACATTATTATTTTTAAATCCTACCTGGTTTGCCGTTCCATAATCGGATCAAACGACAAGCTTCCTCTTTTGTCAATCCGTCTTCACTGAGGAAAGAAAAAACTGTCAGATAATAAAAACCAGAATACACCCTGTGGCTTTTCACGCTGCATTCACATACAACGTCCAACGCTATGCCATTGCTCGTGCCACTGTTCAGCGAGACGCACAGCTGCCTCTGTGTGGCGATAGGCTACATAGAGAGACGAAATCTTTATCAAGGGATGCCATCGTATCAACATGCCAACGTCTAAATAGTCGGATAAATCTTAAATGAATGGCAGCATCATTCATTGACGGACAATCCCACAGAATGGCGTTCTTTGCTCTATTCAACGAGGTGGGGCACCTTGAAAATTACACATGAGTGGCATGGTGGAAACCAATGACCGACAAGTGCTGAGGTACAGCTCTTAGTGACAACGGAATGAACCAATCGCTGTTAAGGTTTATTATGCGTGAGGGCGGAACTTACAAGTGCCATATACAGCGGTATCAACTTGTCGAATACAGTATAGTGAAATACAGGCTCCAATGCGCAGTTTATGGTATACGGTAGCCTAGACCAATTTTTGTAATACAATAATAACAACAGCCTATACAAAAAAATGTAATCTCTTCATTCTTGATAAACCAAGTGTAGCCTACGAGTCACATTGTTCTACTATTATTATTATTGTTATATGTATTATATTTATTTAAAAACATTGTTTCATAGGTTAATTGTATTCTATAGATTTTTACTTTAGGGTATAGACTATTTTCATAATGGTATTGTGTCTGCAGATACAAAATCAAACGTGTCTCTATTGCCTGCCATTCATACGTATAGCTGCAATTATGTCTGTTGGCAAAACTCTGAAACTTGAATATTGAATTTTTAAACTTCAAAAATATATAGGCTAGAAAGCATAGCCTTGTTTTTGCTCATATCTATATATTGTACAAGTATGCCAACATATGTCTACGCATGTGGCTGTCATAATGCACCGGCATTTAATTCAGAAACACTGAATGAGAACTGAAGAAAAAACAAATATGCAAGTGTGTTATCCTATCTCAGATGACACTGACACGTATCTGGTCTGAGACAGGTCAAATGCGATATTGCCATCAGGTGGCCATGGTTAAAATGACAACTAACCTTTTACAAAAAGTTGGTTTCACAAAAAGGTGCAATGTAGAGTGAAAATACATTAATGCGCATACATACAAATTAAAGTGTAGGTTTATAGGCTTATTCTCAGTTAAATATAATGTGTTAACTTTAGTCAAATTTTAAAATATTACACGATTGTTTCTTTTTTAAGCAACCTTCACTGATCTGTTTTTTGCCTATACAAATATTGTATTATTCTTTTAACAACATTTATTGATTTGCTTCTGCAAAAACTGAGTTAATCTAATTGAAACTATCGGCCACCGTAGGAAAATGAACAGCACGACACCTATCAGAGACTGAGGGCAACTACATGTTAATATCACGCTACCGTCAGTAGCTTAGCTTTGCTTGCAAGTAACATCCCATTGACATTCTAAGACGAAGTGAAAGACACTGCAAGGTAAATATATAATGCAATTGAACGTTTGAAGCAAAATCTAAATGCGCAATAATCCGACAGTATGTTGTTTGTATTATATATTGTCCGGTAGATTCTTGTTTAAAACATTTACAGTAATCGTTTAATTCGGCGGATAACATGCTGGCTAGTTTTAGCTTGCTCGTTGTCATGTCGCAGCTGTATTGCGGCTCACAAAGCGCATGCCTGCTATAACGTGTTTTGTGTTTTTATCTTTTTGTTTATGTTTTATAATTGAAAGACTCATGCAACTAATAACCACACGGAAGGAGAATAACTAAAATTAACCACAACATTGTTTTTATAGTACGGTACTGAACGATGAGTAAGGCAGCTAGTTAGCCGCTAGCTTGGAAAGTCGCCTGGTTGAATGAGAGAACAGGACAATGGATGAATGGAGTTTGCACTAGCGATCAGGCCGGTCTGTGAATAGGTGCAGCCTCATAAACCTTATCGTTTGAGTGAACGAGGTTCTGAACTGTTAATTTGACTTCAGAACGAGTTTTTTTGCTCCTTTCTTTCAGTGTAAGTTTTTTTTTTTTTAATTATATAATGAATGAGCAGGGAACCACGACTGCGGCCTGGTATAGTAAGCTAATGCTCACCGGTCTATCCTGTTTCTAGAGTACCTTCGTTGGTTCTCGTTGCAGACTCGTTTAAAGTCGCTGCACGGCCGATTCTGTCCGGAACACCATGAGTCTACAGCACCGTACGCTCAAATTGGCAAAACTAAACCTTTCCAACTACCGTATATACTCAAACAACAACAAAATAATCATACTAAAAGTTTAAGAAAAAATAATAATTTAGGTTTGTTAGCTTTCTGTATAAACATATTCACATGAACCCATTTAATGTGACATTGGCTGTATACAAAAGTAGTAATATTCCATGAGTACTACATTTTAAACGTATTATTTGACGTGACCCAGTTGCCTCTGTATTCAGCATGGCTGAGACCGATGTTGATAATGAGCTGCTCGACTATGAAGAGGATGAGGAGCCCCAGGGAGCCCCGGAGAGTGCTGCCCCAGCTGGCAAAAAAGAGGTGAAGGGCTCCTATGTCTCCATCCACAGCTCTGGGTTCAGAGACTTCCTTCTCAAACCTGAGCTCCTCCGTGCCATAGTTGACTGTGGTTTTGAGCATCCATCTGAAGGTGAGTTGCACAGCAAAACCTTTTTTATTTATGTCTTTGTACCCATTGTGCTGCTATTACTCTGTATGGAGTATTCCCCCAAAACGCGTATTAAACAGAATTAGTGTGACAGACACAGACACATCACTCTACTTGCCACACCCACAGTTTCTAATGGTTAGGAGCCAGATATGTTGACTAACTTGTAAAAACACAGCATACTCCCTACTACACTCCCTGTTTCGCCAAAACTACAACTGTTTGTATTCAAACACTTCCCCAGATGCAGATTGGCTGCATAGGTGGAGCTGAGAGAGTAAAAGTCTATATGGGGGAGCAATATTGAGTGTTTAAAGCTGCCACCCTGTCTCTCTGAATAAATACAATATTACGTTTTTTGCAATAATAATTGTGTCACTCTTTCAGTTCAACATGAGTGTATTCCTCAAGCAATCCTGGGCATGGATATCCTATGCCAGGCCAAGTCTGGTATGGGAAAGACAGCAGTGTTTGTATTGGCCACCCTGCAGCAGATTGAACCAGTAGACGGCCAGGTTAGTATGGGAACAACATTTTTGTTTCCGCTCAAATCCAACAAGCTATCAATTTAAGTTTTTGGTTGTGTGTTGTTCAAATGGACACACAGCCTACCTTTTTCATCGGTCTATACACATGGATGGAAGCTGTTACAGATTAGCACAATGTCAGTTGTTTCCCCATTTAAAAAATACTGACTTATAATTCTTCTGTCCTTGTGTCATGGCATGGTGCCAGATCCTTTGTTACGGCTTTGTTATAATTGTAGTATGAATGCGTGTCAACATAGCGGCTAACTCTGTTGTAGACTAATAAACTACCATTTTCAAATCCCCTGTCTTAACAGGTATCAGTCCTTGTAATGTGCCACACACGCGAGCTGGCCTTCCAGATCAGCAAGGAGTACGAGCGCTTCTCCAAGTACATGCCCACTGTCAAGGCAGCTGTGTTCTTTGGCGGTATGACCATCAAGAAGGACGAGGACGTGCTTAAGAAGAACTGCCCCCACATTGTGGTAGGAACGCCAGGGCGTATTCTTGCCCTCCTCCGCAATAAGACCCTCAACCTGAAAAACGTCAAGCACTTCATTCTGGACGAGTGTGACAAGATGCTGGAGCAGTTGGGTGAGTGCATGGAAGATGGAGGCTGTTCACATGTGTATGTTTCCCCAGAAAGCTAAGGCACTGTTTGCCCAAGTCGCTCACGCTAAAGCTTTAATGACAAATGTGTTCCAATCCACCTCCCGACAGACATGAGGGGTGACGTCCAGGATATCTTCAGGCTAACGCCTCACGAGAAGCAGTGCATGATGTTCAGTGCCACGCTAAGCAAGGAGATCCGCCCAGTGTGTCGCAAGTTCATGCAAGATGTGAGTGATTTCAATGTGCTGCGTTAACTTGTATTGGTCATATCTGGCCATCTGTCCCAATATCAGAAAGGATCTGTGCTACCAGCCATGTCCCTCTTAGCTTTGCCCACTCGTGACTGTCTGTGTCATAAGTGGCCATTTCAGAGGGACAGAGGGATTTGTCCTTGGAAGGTGTGCCTGGGTCAGGGCTGTCTTTCCTCTTGACTCGGGTACTGTACATGGGAACAGATTTTATCCAACCGTGTTCATAAATGCTTTGCTTTAAGTGTACAGTGGTGGTGGAGTCCTATGTTGTATGTGTTTATAGTGGCTTGTATGTTAGCATATATAGTATAGTATATGTTAACACCAGGCTCCTCTGTTACTGTTTAGCCCATGGAAGTGTTTGTGGATGATGAGACCAAGCTGACCCTCCACGGTCTTCAGCAGTACTACTGCAAGCTCAAGGACAGTGAGAAGAACCGCAAGCTCTTTGACCTGTTGGACGTCCTGGAGTTCAACCAGGTACGATACGTGTACACTATCGTCTATTAGGGTTGGGCGATATGGACCAAAAAATAATATCCCAATATATTTAGGTTGAATACAGATACATTATATATATCTGTATTTTCTATAAAGTGGGCTAAATCCTTCAGGCATAGAGAAAAAACCTGACGGAAATGTGACTTTTTTGTTTTTGCAACATTAGCTTTCACTGGTGTCTCCGCCCCTTTGACACTCTGAACGCACTAAGTGCAGGCATGGAGGGAGAGACAAACAAATCAAAAAAGTCATGAATAAATGCATAATATAACTATATCGATATAAACGATATTGTCAAATTTTTTATCTCTTTTGAAAAAATTCCGATATACGGGTGTATATCGCCCAGCCCTATCATCTATCCTGCTTCCAAACCCCGCTCCCATCTGCCTCACCAATTTGTGCTTTTTCTGTTAAGGATTACAGTGCTACAAATGCTTTCAAATGGAACTGCATCCACAGTAACTGCCACACACATCCTAATGTTGTTATTGGCTGATGGGTCCCGTTAGGTTGTAATCTTCGTGAAGTCGGTGCAGCGCTGCGTTGCATTGTCCCAACTGCTGGTGGAGCAGAACTTCCCCGCCATCGCCATCCACCGGGGCATGCAACAGGAGGAGAGGTGGGTGACATTTATTGGAATCACACAGTTGTTAAGATGTTGTTGATTGTTCCTGTGTAAACGGTCAGAGCCCACTCAAACACCTCCCTTGTCTAGCCAGCTTTGCTGTTAAAATACATGCATGTTTAAATAATATTATTGCATGCACCTAGTTTGGTAATTGTTACATTTGGAACTACTGCATTTATTGCGTTAGTAATTACTATATACGGTTTGTCCTTACTGGTTCTAATAGTTCTGGAAAGGTGTAGCTACCTTTATGGGGGGAGGATGGTGTGATTATGACTGGTTGTTAATGCCGCTGTTATTTATCTCCCCCAGGCTTTCACGCTACCAGCAGTTTAAAGACTTCCAGCGGCGAATTCTGGTGGCCACCAACCTATTTGGTCGAGGCATGGACATCGAGCGAGTCAACATCGTCTTCAACTATGACATGCCAGAGGATTCTGACACATACCTTCACAGAGTCAGTCTAGTTATCATGTTGACCATAAAACACAGATCAATGTCATTTGTATGAAGTTTTCTTACTAATGCTAGTGCCCTATTTCTGATGTCCTAATCAAAGGAGTATCTGTTAATCAGAAATGAGGAGCTAGTCATTGAAATGTGCATTCTTTTATAAACAGAATACCATCATGTGTCCTGTTGGATAATTATGCTTTGAATGATTTTGAATCTGTGCACACCTATAAACATACACATGGTTGCAAGCAGGGCATCTTGGACTATAGTGTGTGATATTTTCTGTTCCACGGTCCCTGACCTTCCCTCTCCTCTCCCCAGGTGGCTCGTGCTGGTAGGTTTGGAACCAAAGGCCTGGCCGTCACATTTGTGTCTGACGAGACCGACGCCAAGACCCTGAACGACGTGCAGGACCGCTTTGAAGTGAACGTAGCCGAGCTCCCGGAGGAGATTGACATCTCCACTTACAGTAAGTAGACCTAACGGTAGTCTAACTGAAGATGAGTTGTATAATGGCTCCATTTGGTGTTACGGCGGGGGGGAGGGGTGGTTGACTGTTTATTGATCGGCATACTTGATGAGCTTTATCATGATGTTCCCCCCAAATACATCTTACTGGACAGATTGTAACACATTGCCCTTAGGCTAAGAACACCACTTTAATATTGAGATGTAATGGAACCAATTTCCCTAATGTCAAACATGTATTTAATCTTAATATAACTTCTGCCTTCTTTCTTTCAGTTGAGCAGTCCAGATGAGCTTGAAGCCCTTTCTGAGGATTAACAGAGTGTTAACTAAAATCTTTTTAAAAGCCACCCTCTTCCCATACTATAAGAAGCCTCCAAGATAGGCTTTTATTATTTTATTGTCCTTTATCATGATTGCTTGTTTTAAAATAACTGATAAAACCTGGTTGTTATGGTTAATAAACGTTTTATACAATTTGTTCAACAGAGTTTGATTTAATTCTGCAATATTTAGCATCATATAATATGTGGGCTTCTAACATACTTGTGTACTAAAATTGTAAGCACGCTGGATAAAAAGAAATAATTTTAAACGCAATACCCCATAAAGTGAATGAAGTTTGTTTGAATTATTTACAAATGTTTTTTATTTTTATTATCACATGTACATAAATAAGTATTCACAGCCTTTGCCATGACACTCAAAATGGAATTCAGGTACATCCTGTTTCCACTGATCATCCTTGAGATGTTTCTACAATTTGATTGGAGTCCACCTGTAGCAAATTCAGTTGAGGACATGATTTGGAAAGGCACACACCTGTCTATGTATCACAGTTGACAGTACATGTCAGAGCACAAACCAAGCCATGAAGTCCAATTGTCCTCTGAGACAGGATTGTATCGAGGCACAAATCTGGTGAAGGCTACAGAAAGATTTCTGCTGCATTGATGGTTCCAATGATCACAGTGGCCTCCATCATTCATAAATGGAAGAAGCTTGGAACCACCGGGACTCTTCCTAGAGCTGGCCGTCCGGCCAAACTGAACGATCGGGGGAGAAGGGCTTTAGTCAGGGAGGTGACCAAGAAACCCTGTGGTCACTAACATCTTCAGTGTTGCTCTGTGGAGAGACCATTTCTGCAGCACTCCACCAATCAGGCCTGTATGGTAGCGTGGCCAGACGGAAGCCACTTCTCAGTAAAAGGCACATGACAGCCGACCTAGAGATTGTGAAATGACACCTGAAAGACTGTCCATTAGGAAGAAAATTCTATGGTCTGATGAAACAAATATTGAACTCTTGGCCTGAATGCCAAGCGTCATATCTGGAGGAAACCAGGCACCTCTCACCTGGTCTATAACATCCCTACAGTGAAGCATGGTGGTGGCAGCATCATGTGTGGAGCTGTTTTTCAGCGTCAGGAACTGGGAGACTAGTCAGGATCGAGGGAAAGATGAATGCAGCCCAGAGCACTCTGGACCTCAGACTGGGGAGAAGGTTAATCTTCCAACAGGAGTGAACAACAACCCTAAGCACACAGCTAAGATAACAAATAAGTGGGTTCAGGACAACTCAAATGTCCTTGAGTTGCCCAGCCAGAGCCCAGACTTGAACCCGATTGAACATCTCTGGAGAAATCTGAAAATTGCTGTGCAAAGATGCTCCCCATCCAACCTGATGGAGCTTGAGAGGTCCTGCAAAGAAGAATTTGAGAAACTGTCCAAAAGTCCAAAAGTAAGTGTGCCAAGCTTGTAGCATCATACTCAAAGACTTGAGGCTGTAATTACTGCCAAAAGTGCTTCAACAAATTATTGACCAAAGGCTGTCAATATTTTAATAATATTAATGTTTGTTTTAAAACAATTAGCTAAAATTTCAAGCAAACTTTTTTCACTTTACTATACTATTCACTTTATATATGTTGAATTGAGAAGAACATTTATTTTAATCAATTTGGAAATAAGTCTGTAACATAAATGAGGAAAAAGTGAAGCGCTTTCCGGGTGCACTGTAAATTTCACAAGCAGAGGGCAGTGTTTGCACTAGGATGTCTAGAGTAAACAAAATAAACTTGCAACTGACTGGCAATGCAGGGATAATTTGAAACTGCATTAGTAAAGTAAAGTGTTCTGGACAGGGCACTTATTTAAGAGCCCTTAGCCGACACCCATTCTTGGCGCTTCCTCTGAGGGCATTTTTGTGTCCCACCTCCTCCTGTAATGCTGTGTTTGACTCCTCAATGTCACGGTGTTGTCATTGATGCTTGCTCTGTTCTTTACCATATGGGGCGTCTTTTTGCTGCTCCCAGAACATACCTCCAAATATAAAATACTTATTTTGACTATAGTGCTCCTGACTAAATTTATTTTACGACTTAAAAAAAAAAAAATGTAGAGTCCAGTTACACTTTAATGTTACATCCAGTACAATGCACTGCCCCTGTCCCATGAGCACACACACACACACTCATGGAAGGAGTGCACTGCAGCTAAATGCTTGTCCACCATTGCATCTTAAACTAACGATCACTAGGTCATTTATTATTATTATCATCATCATCATCATCATCAATAGCTACTTGTGCATATTGGAAATGTATTTGAAATTGTGTTTTTTTATTTTTATTATTTGTTTATATTTTTTTTATTTGTTTTCATTAAAAAAAGTTTACTTAAAATGTAATTTATACAAATTTTAATGTAATGTCTTGTTTCTTACACCACTCAAAGTTAAGTTCAAATAATTACAGCAGTTATTGACCCTGGTGTTACTGGACGTGGTATTACATTCCTACTCTTATGTTTTAACACTGATGATGACAACACACTATATACATACAAGGCTAGCCAGTGTGACCGTCCCACTCAGTGGAATGATGTAAAAGTGGCCTCCCTCCCTCTGTTTGGATTATAATCTGCTCATTATTGCTCACCTGGCACGGAGCACTGCAAAATGAGTCTCCATGCTCCAAGGCCAGGTTGTTCTATTTTATTGCACCGTTTTCTTTAGTTTTGCTGCAGTCATAATTCCTAAGTTTGATTGGCTCTTATAGTGGGTTTATGTATAGATAAAAGGGCCCTATAGGGAAAAGTAATC
Organism: Typhlichthys subterraneus; assembly: GCA_027564835.1. NCBI lineage: Eukaryota > Metazoa > Chordata > Actinopteri > Percopsiformes > Amblyopsidae > Typhlichthys > Typhlichthys subterraneus. The sequence goes on along the minus strand of JAODUH010000001.1, from coordinate 233,624 downwards.
AATTTTCTTCATAGTATATTATGACCTCTTTCAGGAACTGGTGCTTCTGTTTGTAGTAACACTGCTGACCTCTAGTGGCGATCTTGAATATTGACGTTCAGAATAACTGATCACATTTCCAGGGACATTTTGGAGATGTGTATTAGGTCTGCCGGTTCATAAAGATAAACTACAGTATTTGATGCTCTGCAGACCTGATTATTTTTTCAGCGCTCACACAGAACAAACAGCTAAGCAAATCATGAGATGCTAACCAAATCTGACAAAAAGTGTATTATCCTAAAATCGCTGACCCAACTTTTAATGAACGTATTACTTTAAAATAATTCACACTTTATAAACACATTCACCCAAACCCACACTTGGGTTAATATAATTACTAATAATGTTAATAATGCAGATTGAGACTATACCCACACAAACTAGTACAAACTGTAGTACAGTTTGTACTACATTACAATACATTACACGCACTCGCATAAGGGCTCGTCAAAGAGCAGAAATGTATTTAGTCACATTGGTCTCTTGCGGAAACCGATGGAGTGCCTACTCCGGGTAGGGAATGAGTCCTTACCCCAAGTGAAGGAGTTGTTCGCGAGTGAGGGGACATTGGAGCGGGAGATGGGCCGGAGAATCGGACCAGCGGGAGCGGTATTGCAATCACTTTACCGCACCGTTGTGACGAAAAGAGAGTTGAGCCGGAAGGCAAAGCTCTCG
>JAODUH010000001.1:214651-228329 GCA_027564835.1 Typhlichthys subterraneus | reverse complement strand
TACACACACACACACACACACATATTTTTTTTTCTTTTTTCTTACAAACCTTTGGTTGATTTTATATATCTAAAAAATGTTGAATGTCAGATGTCTCTAACAACCTGCATATTATAACTCAGTCACATTGCTGTATGCCAGTAGCCTTGCCTGTCAGATTTAACATGTACATTGAATCACATCAAAAACATCATGCAGCTCAGAAGGCTACACTGGTTAGATATTATAAGACATTAAATTCACAGAATTATGAAGTGATCAAATTAATGCATCATCTACCAAAAGGTCATGTTGTCATTCTTGAAAGAAAAAAAAATAAGACAGAACTGTAGTTTTCCTTCCTACGTTCAGCAAAGACACTTTTCAGAACAAAATTTCAACTATAATCTTCAAAAGCCCTATTAGAATTGTCCAAAAAATTGACTCCTCCTCCTGAAAGTCCTCTTCTGATGACTGAGGTAATTTTGGTTGCCCATGTCCATCTTCTGATGGGTAAGAGCCTTTATCAAAGGGGTCCTGGGATGTCGTCTGATCATAAAAAACACGCATTTCAAACTCGCTCTCCAAGTGAGAAGGGTGACCATAAATGCCAATTCCAACAGGCCTCACAAAGTCCCCGGGCACTACCACAACATCCTGGCCACAGGTTGTTGACTGAAGCTTGTAGGTGTCAAAGCTAGGCCTCAGGGTCTTATCAGATACATACAAATCTGCATCTCCTTTAAAACTGCGCATGTTAAGCATGATTTTTCCATCATGATTGAGGCGTAGGTAGCTATAGTTTCCAGCCCCAATGTGGCCCTGAACCACATGAAGTAACACATACTCTTCTGGGATGCCATCATCCTCCAACAGGTGCAGGAAGCCTCTTGCTTGAGACAGGAGGAGAGCTACAACTAAGGCGCATGAACACAGCATGGTGAAGACATCGGCAAGGCAGTCATCAGCTGGATGACAAACCTAATAAAAACAGGAATATTGAACAAATAAATTATGCGGCTGAGTAGTTTAGTGACAATGTCAATGCACTCTTACCAAATATTAGTGTATTTTTAAAATCCTCTTTTATTTAGTTTTAAGAAATTGCCAGCACCATGCAAAGTGAGCTAATCGACCACTAGTGAAAAACATTTGAGAGAAAAACTAATTTAAAGTTAACATTTGTTTGGAAGTGGAACAACAATACATTGTATTAACGACCACTCTGTAGAGGGTGTTATCAATATAATCTTACTGTAACTGTACCAGTACCGTACGGTACCCTAGATTAAGGACACTGTATATTCAATTATATGTGAACGTAGAACAGATCAGCCAAATACCTAGCACTCCAGCCAAACGAATAAGCATATTTATCTAACAGTGTCGTCCATTTAAAAAATATATACGTTTAAATACCGTTCACTTGTCACACCATAGTGGTATAACGAGTGGTATATTATGCTAGCTACGTGCACCTAACGTTTGGCGTTTGGATATATCGGTTCACCGGACAGAAGGAAGAAGTTCGAAAGCTACGATTGACAAAAAGCATTTCTAAGTACTAAACCAGAATGGCGGAACTAACAACGGTCACCACGAATGCTGTCATTAAACTTACCCATACATGCCAAGTGCTGTCCTATCCTTAGCTGCATGTTAACGGAACCAGATCATGAACGAATCTTTCTTCTTCGGAATTCTAAGAACAGCACGATATTTCACTCTCTACTGCCCCCATCAGGAATAAACGTGCCGTTTATTTTGTATTATTTCGACCACTTGACAGCATGTTATCTATCGTTTCAAGGATATACTTTTGTAAAAGCTTGCTATTGTGGACAGGATTTGTTTTAAGCGGTAAGAAGAAATATCCAATTTTAACAACACGTTTGCCTATGTGGATTTAGTATTAACGTCTCAAACTAAAGTTCTCGCAATTTTGAGAAAGCATAACATTGTTTTGGTAGCCTACCGTAAATTTTTGGAGGAATACATTTGTTCTTTCCTCGTCACGTTGGCAGAAATGGACGTCCATATAGGTTTACAGAGTAGCAGCAGTTATTATGGTTCTATAGCAGCATACACACCATGACACGATTGTGCCAGTAGGCATATTAACATACCATTATATTCGAGGTAAACTTGTTTTAATTTATAAATAATCTATTTGCCATCAGCTGTTTAGTATTGTTGTGAATTTGTGATTCAGCATTATACACGAACCCGTGTGTGCAAGCAGATTACAAAATCTTATAAAGCTGCCCATGTGTTGCTGCATCTTCTCAACAGATTTTCAAATACTTGATGGATGTCACGTGGCCAGCAAGTTCAAACCAGAGGTACAAAGATCAAACGCACATTCCCGAAGTACTCCACGTCACTCATACTAAATATACTTAAAATAATTTAAACGAAAATATAATTTCACGTTTTTGTATTTTTTCACTTTAATGAACAGCAACTGCATTTTTCAAAGTAAAAAAAAAAAATGTCCCAGGGAAGTCTTGGCATCGTCGATGATCCTGGATTTCAAAGTCACATCGAATTGTAAATTCTATAGAAGCGCATTAGGTTGTGTAAATATGACACAAGATACATTTTCCTCGCTGATGAACACACGATTACCATTTGAATAATTATTGCAAAACAGTTGATACATTTTAGGCTTCTATATCTCAGATAACATTGTCAAAAAGTCGAAACTGGGTATTGGTGCCACACTTGACTGACCTTACAAATATGAATTTTATGACGTTACTTAAAAATAAAAAAAAGCCCCAAAAGCAGTGTTCAGTCATTTTGTTGGTACAAGATTAACATACGGCATTTAAATAAATCACTGTATTTGATGTCCTATAAAAAAGAAAACACGTATGCTGACATTTTCTTTTCATTAAGTGGCAGATAAAGAACCTCTTTAAATATGCACATTTGCAGTCATTCTATACATCCTGTCTGTGACTGAACAGAGCTGAAGAGGACCTAGGAGAGCACAGCATGATATACAAGTTGTGACAGGCTGAAACATTACAGATGGAAGGACTGTAGACGAGTAATCACAGACATCTCTATTTACATTTTTGAAGACATGCGTCCTCAAGAATGCTTGCATTATACAGTATACAATTTAGTACCATGCTAGAACTGCCAACATCCCAACTGTTCATTAGCAGTGGAGAATCAGTGCTGTTGCCTTAAGTTTGTAAAGTACTGCAAAGAAAACATCTCACTATTAATTACCCCATTCTGCCTAAATGCGTTTTGATTTTAGCCCACATACTTTTTGGATTTTAGTCCCCCCCCCCCCAACCAATCACACACAGACCCTATAGATTTAAGCCCACACAATGCTAGAAATGCCAGGGGGAGATCTGGAATCGACACACCAAGACATAATATCATACAAAATGCATGCGTTCAAAGCAAGTGGTAGCAAAAACAGGAGAAAATTCACAGTATTCTCATCTATGATTTGAGAAATGTTTTGTTTTGTTTTTCCCCTCTCCTCACTCTTCGACAAATAAATGTGGTTGTATACTGACAGAAGTGTAATACGTAGCAAATCCTGCTCAGGATTTGCAATCTCTGTGGCAAATGCATGAGGGTTCAAAAATATGATACAGCGATGATAACTGGCGATGATAACTGGCAGAGCTACTGAGTGCCAGTTGTACAACAGTGCTGCTTACAGCCCCTAGTGGACAGAATGGGGGTAATTGCATTCCTTGACTGACTGAAATAGATTTGCTTGTTATGTAGAAGAGTCTTTGCGTTTCCAACACAGTTAAATGATTGCGTCTTTTCCTCCCCTCCCGCTTGGGATTTCTTTAGAAGACAAAGCCTGCCACAGTGGCGGGGGAAGTGGGTAAGGTGAGACAGCTATGATGCTGGGAGCTCAATGCTGGAGCAGTCTGGTGGAGGGGTGGCCCTCAGACAGGGGGTGCTTTGCGTTGCAGTAGGTATTGGTGGATGCTGTCTGCGTCACGCTTCAGCCAGGCAGCATTGAGGAGGATGTTCTCGCAGCACTGCTGCACTGTACGCTCAGCTGCTGGGGCCTGGTGGCTCTCAAAGAAACTCTGCACAAAGAATGGAGAGAAGCGCATACAGAAACAATGGTGCTTCTGAATTAGTGATACTAGCTAAGCGACATTGGACAAGTCGCTGAAATGTAATCAAGGCGCTGACCATTTGCATTCCATGAAATGTCACCAAGGATTATATTCTAAGGAGTATCATTTTAAATGGAAAATTATGCAGTGAATTATTTCTCACCTTCACTTCAGCAGCCATTTTATCAATGGCGAAGCCATCGACCGTGAGCTGTACAAACCAATAAAGACAAGGCAAATGAGCAAGCAAAATAAAAATAAACTGCCCATAAACCTCAATAACAACTGGTTTACCATAAGGACACTTGCATGTTAAAGATATGAGCTTTAAAATTGCTCTACATGACTCCCATCCACTAGATGTCAGACTAAGCGCACTAGTATCTGACCAAAACAATGGGTGTTTCTCAATGTCAAGGAAGCATCCTTGACATTGAGAAACCCTCAATGTTTCATGGGACACACATACACAGAGGGGTTGTGATGTCATTCTCTGCTCAGAATGCAATTAGTCCACCATAGCTTTACATAGAAAATAGCTATAGTTTGCTGCTATACTCATTTTTCTAATAGAGTTTAAAGCACCTTTAATCAGACGTCCACTGGATACATTTTCTTCGTGATGGGTCAGACGAGAACATTGCATACCTTGACGAGTCGTGATATGAGGAAGCCACCCTGGTAGCGGTTGTAGAGCTCCTCCCAGTTGTCTCTGACAAACTTCCAGGCAGCCTTGCGGCCATGTTTGCTGCTTCCTGCCACGCCACCAATCACGGACACGGTGTCTTGGGGACGGACCTCTTCCTAAGGGGACACCGTGAACTATTAATATGTACCATTACACACGGCTTCTACTGAAAGGTATGGCCGCCCGATATGCATGTGTAGTCAACACAGCCACAAAAACCAATCTCAAAAGCAAATACACACTTCACATTAATTTTAAATCTGGATATATTGCATTTTACATAGTTTTTTTTTTTTTTAAACATACATATTTTTTGTACACCGATAATACTAGTTATTTATTTGTGGCTAAACAAAAAACAAAAAAGATTGCACTTATCTACTGCTACAGGATTTAGAAAAGAAGAAGCTTGGTCGTACTGAGAGGGCAAAGCTGAGGACTTTCTGGATGAGATCTGGAGCAGAGATTGCTCCCAACACTCTCTCAATGCGATTCCTCTCTTCCTGCATATCCGCTTGTTTGTGAAGCTGTTGGGGGAGATAGATTCAAAATAAAGGGACAATACATATCTAGAATGATACAGAATATCTGGCCTGGACCATCTAACCTTCAGCATCGTTTCCAGCGTGCCACTGTCTCCATGTTTCAGCACTGTTAAATACACCTGGGGGAAAACCACATCATTTCAGGTAAGACCTTTCATAAACACTGATTTGCTAATTCTCATTCACGTTAGGTCAAGTGGACAGCAGCTAATGCACAGATGAACACTAGTGTGTGCGTGCGTGTGTGCGTGCGCACGTGCAATAGCATGCACGAGCAGGGGCTTTATTGTTTACCGGGCTTCTGAGGTCTGCAGACAGGACGTGCTTGCCCTCCACGTGCTCCTTGAACCTCCGTCGCGCCTCCTCCAGTGTGGGTTTGTGTCCTGCCTTCCCCAGCTTCCCCAGGACCAGACCTCTGAGCAGGGCATCCAGATGGCCTGGTGGATGAATGTGTGGATGAATGTGAGGCTATACTGTACTTTGGAGTGGCTGGAAGGTTAGAAAAGCACTTTACCAGTTTATTTACTTGTACTCTTAAATATAAAATCAATCTGCTAAATTATCCAATTGTATTAAACATGTATACCAATGTCATGTACATTTCGATGTATTGAATCATAACCATTAGTCACATAATATTTTTGCACTAAACATTGTATTAAAAATCCAGTTTCACACACCAGAAACTGCATTTAGACTGTTGTAAAAACACTCATATTGCCTGTCATTATAATTTAATTATTGATATTTAACAGCATTTTATTCATTACATTTTAAATAAACACACAGAACAAGTTTATAGATGATGCATTTAAAAGATGAACAGAGACTGACCATGCATGCAGGCACTAGCATGTCAACACAAGGTGCAGAATTGATTTGTTTCTGCAGTAACAGCAGAAACAAGAAGTATCTGGCTGATAAACTTTATCAGCACAGCATTACTTGCTTGACCTTCATCCTAAAATTAATAAATCCATCTTTCCACCTCATTTAAAAAAAACAATGATTGTGTTGCCATTGATAAAGAAACCTATGAAACTCCACTTTCGTGACATTTTGCAGTAGTAGCATTTAGCAATAGAGGATTCCTACCTACTTCACTGTATAACGTGCATAACGACAATATTAACGCCACCATTTTGAAGGTTAATGAGGAGAGGCAAGGAAGGAAAAAAAAAGATTGTACTTTCAGCTTCTAACAATAAACTGAAACATGCATAAAAGCTGCCATTTCACAGGATGCTGCAAACAAGGTCTCAGAACAAAGTTTTTATAACCTGTCAAAACCAAAATGTTTTAAAAACCTAATGTAGATTGTAGGTTTATTTTATTTATAAAATGTACACCTTTGGGATATTGTCATCAATCAGATGAAGACTAGCGTACCTTCGCCCTGTTTGCTGTCCCAGCCCAGCTTGAGGCCGATGGGGGTGAAGAGGTCCCGGATGAACTCCTGGATCTCCTCGTGGAAGTCCGTGTGGGACAGGAGCGAGGAGAGCACGCCCAGGTTGCAGCTGAGGTCACTCCACACCGTGTAGTTGGGCTCGTTGATGAAGGCTTCCATCAGCTTCAACACCTCCACCGTGCTGATCATCCCTGCACGAGACTGGACACGTCGGGAGGGAGGTTCAAGAGATAACGTCAAAAGAATATTGTTGGCTAAATACATAAGTAGGGTCTGAAATTAACCACTGTCAAACATGGATATAGGTTTCAGTGTTTGACATACTGAAAAGAACCCTCCCCACAGCCCCTTCCCCCCCAAAAAGATAGTAGCTAGTACATACGACAGGGTTCCTACACATTTACATATTCCATACTTTACAGAATATCTTCCAAATGAATTAACATCAGACAATGTATAGACCACTTTTTTGCATTACACCTACATATGCCGTGAGTTGCTGTTCTTGTCAAGTAAATCTAGCCCCGTCTGGCCCTCCCAAAAAATCCTGAACAGAGAAAAGTTTAACGGTCTAACTACAATACTACATAGATAGTAGATGTCTAGCATATGTTAAGTATTTCAGACTAATACTACATATACAAAAGAGAAAGAAATGTCATCATATAATGAACAACAAAGTGGTTTATTTTAGAAAAATCTAAATTTGTAGTGCCTACATTGATTGTATGCATGCATGAAACTACGGACTAACATTAGTTAGTCTGTAGTTAAACTACAGACTAACATTAGTTCTCTTTCTAAAGATCAAAAATTGAAGGTCCTCTTGCTGTTCGACGTCGTGCTCCATTTCGTCCGGCACAAGACGGACGAAAGCGAAAGCATTTGCCAAGAATGTTTTCATTAATCAAGAACATGCATGCATGTATGTATAAACTAAATCAATTTAGGAACCCTATGTAGGAACCCTGATTAGTGGTCAAAATGAATACTTGAGCATAGAATCCTCGCCTGGAGGACCAATGTGTACCAATTTTGTCACTGTGTGTCCAATACGTAAAAAGATGTATATATGTATGCTTCAACACACAAACAAAATGAGAAGGGTCTCAACTAGAATGAAACATGACAGGTTAACAGCCTGAAGACAACATATAATGCACCGTGGGTCTCACCAGGGAGAAGAGGTCGTTCTGCAGCCCTAGCCGGTCTACAGGCATTAAGGTGAGGTCTCTGATGCCCGGAAGTAGACTCTCCAGCATGGACGAGCTGTACTGGATACGGTAGAAGCCCACCGTACCTGGGTTGAGCTACAAGACACATGAGCAGATCTGGTACACCGTTGGATTGCATTTATGTTGCATACCTATACTCATGGGTTCATCAATACACACACACACACACATTATTGTGTGGTTAACAGTGTGTTTTGATTTATAAACGCAATGTTTAAACTGTAGACTGAGGGATTTTATAGATAGTGACTGGTGGAGACTAAATCAATTATTCACATATATTATGCATTTATACACTAGGTAGAAATACTTTGCCCTAGACAAGGTTTAGCTCTGTATGACAGAAAATCAAAAATATAATTTAACAAATCTTAAATGTTAGTTTAATAGAAGCTGAGGGCCCAATAATTAGAACTGGACGTTTGGAACACAAAAGCAGTACCAATTAACAGATATTTCCCATGAGATAGAAAGAGTACAAGTCCATTCCTGTAATATTTTAATTAACAACAACACCAACACCACAGGATATGACTTGACCATTGTTATTTTATAAACCGAGGGGAAAAAAAAAAAAAAAAAACTGGAAACTTGCTTGAAACCTAACCAGTACTGCAACCTTTAATATAACAATGTAATAATGGGTTCTGCTCTGTACAGCTAAAAACAAAGCTCGCTTCATAATGCTAGTGGTCCAATACGGGTCCGATGATGGTGCACGTTCGCAAAGGTACGCTTTACAGGTTAAACTGTGGGTGGAAATAGATGAAATAGGGGAGCCAACCCTCTAACTCAACGTACACAAACCTGTGTTCTGACAGAGGCAGCCCAAAATAAAACTGACTGGGATGGGTTATTTCAGGTTGTGTGTGCACTCCAAATACACAAATGCAACACTGAGAAAAGAAAATATGTTCATAATATGTCCCCCTTTAATTCATTTCTAAGCAAAGCATTCCTCACCTTGACCCACTGGTCGGGCCCAACACCACTGATTGTGATGGTGGTCTCTGGTCCATCCAGGAGAATCTTTAGCTTAGAGCAGCCAGGGTCCTCATTGGTACAGATACTTATGGGGACCATCCAGTTGGGGCACTCTTGACCTAACAAGACAAGAGCCAGTGAAATACTGCACTAACACAGACACTTCAAACCATACTAGGTTTGTAAAGGGTCAAACTTGTCATTTGTCCTTAATTCTGCTTAAATTCATCCAAAAATTTTGCTTTTTTTGGTAATGGGATACACAAGGCAATTGTGTCATATTTTGGTTACACTATCCCAATACAACCTTCAGCATGCAGGACACTATCATCACATGCACAGCTGATTCTAAATATCTAGCACACTAATGAGACGCTATTGAGCCCAAGGAATCCATGCTTTCTGTTCAACTTGGATTACAATACTTTTAAGAAATATTTACAATACAATGATACATTGCTCTTATGTAGAAAGAAAATAATCAGGCTGCAAATTCTAGTTGATTTAACATGCCTTAGCAGACGCAAGCAAACCAGAACCCAAACAGAAGCAAAAACTAAACTAAAAACAAAACAGAATGGTTAGCAAGTTGGAAATATTACCTAGCTTGTGTTTTTAAATAATTTCTATCAATCGATCTCTAACAAGTCTGTAGGCAACGGCACACGATTGTGTATTGTAAGCTTCCTGGCTTCCATTTGTAGTCCAAGTAGTATTGACAAACCAGATTTGAGTTGCAACACATTGGTCAAAATGCAATCTCTGACAGTATGACAACAATTTCATTTTTTTAAACAAATGTATCTGCATTCATATGCAGATATGTTTATAGAGTATAGCCAAATGTTATTCTTGCTTGTTGGGTTGCTAACAGGGTGGGAAATTAACGTATTAATTTTACCAGCCACACACACACACACACACACTATTTACTAGCCAGTGTTTGCTGCAATTAAAAGTGCGTCATTCGATTTTATTAATACATTTTTCTCCTACAATACATAATATGTAGGTTGTCTTGTCGTTTCTGTACATTTCTGCACAGCTTTTGTGTTTATAAGCTTAGGCATTTAAGCCTAAATGGGAATGACATAACAAGTGTTCATTGCCATGCATAAATGCCTAAGCTTATTACACAAACAGCGACTCCAATACAGAAAAGATTTGGCTCCTACTGGTAGTTGCGGTAGACTCTGTAGTCATTTAATTTCATAATCTATTTTTAACAGTCACTCATTTTTATGGTGTCTATGTATGTACACATACAAGTTAAATTTATCTTCAACTTTGTTAATTGCATGTTTTGTTGTGTGAGGTATAAAAGCTTTTCATTTTTTATCTGTAGTAGCAGCAGATGTCCAAAAGATGGCGTGGTGTATAATCCTTGACGGGATTTCATCTTTGTGACTGGAGTGGTAGGGCTACAATGTGACACAATGTTTATGTTTTCCACGGAAAGGGAATATGATGTCTAGAGACTGCAAATGCAAGGTAAAGTTAACCATATTAGTTATTTTTGATAACAAATCGCTTTGGGATTGGAATGTTGAGACTTAAAAATGTATTCATGGTGTTAGGCTAACATCTGGCAATGGGGCTGCATATTTTTATCAACGAAGTAGCTCTCTAGTTTCTTAAATACACCAACAGATCACAGTGGAGCTAGCCTTGTCTTTTAGAAACTGTCGAAACAAAAACCGCAGCGTTTTAATGAAAAACCAGAGTTGCGCCGATGGGCAGCACACCCCTCCTGTTCATAACTCACCGGTGTGCCACCTCCGGTCGACGCCCACCTGTTTCCCCAGCGCACGAAGGAAGGCTTGTTTGCTAATTTCCTGCAGTCGCGCATAAAACAACTTTACGTTATATTTAAAGTCGCGGTCCGTCGGGCTTAACTAATAGCCTATATTTCTTTTACATTCCACCCGCCACTGTGGCTGGTATACAAGGCAAAATTAACCGCCACTCTGAAAAAGTACCCACGTTTGGCTGGTGGCGGGTGATAATTTCCCACCCTTGTTGCTAATAAAATGCACAGGAAGGACGCATTGCCCTTTTCCGCTACAAGTACCATTGTCTGACTGGGTGCAGACAATGGCCAATGGGTTCCAAGATTGTATTAGCAAATGCAAAGAAAACTTGTTTTTAAAGTTCTATGAATATTACTTAACATATATTCCCAAAATTCCATCTCAAATATTCCCAAAATGTGAAACCCTAAACGGTATATAATGGACTGTATCTGTCAAGTGAAAACTGACAACATTTGATAGTCTGTGTGGTTAGAAACATCACAGCCAGACATGAGAGCCATTTCTATAGAAGCTTATAAAATAGAATCCTTACATAGATGTCAGATGAGTTTAGTACTTATAGCATTTCAAATCTTATTTTTCATTTTGTACAACTGTCTTTAATGTGCACACACTGTTCAAGAAAGGTTTTAGAGCCACTGTAGTAAGTGCAATTTACCTTAATGTAGCTACAGACTTACCATTATATTGTCCATTGGCACAGAACTTCTTCTGAGATATCTTGACAACGCGATCTTCACCTTGCTATAAATAAAAGTCAACATAGTGTCTGAGATATCACACATATCCGCAAACTGCACTGCAAGTAGGGCTGGTTAAAAATACAAATACGTTATTCGGAAAAGAACAAAGTGATTTTCTGAATATTTATTTCGAACATATATCTTAAAAATTATTTGTATTCGAGAAGAAAAGAGAACCCAGTTTCAAACATCTAGCATACAGTAGTGAGCACGGAGGCCGGTGGTCGTTTGTGCTCCACCTGCTTAGCTGACGTGATGAGTAACTGAGTAGTAGTCACATACAAGTGAATTGAATAGAGCCGCGCTGTGCAGATATCACACTGGAGAAATACAGTGCAAACTAGCGAAGTTACTACTGTATGTTTTGGTAGTGTAGCAGTTGTAGGTCTACCTTTGTTATTGTTACGAATCGGATCTACATACAAGATGTAGATAAGGACAAGGATTGAAGATTTGCAACGCATGGTAAGCTACTACGTTTTCAGACAGCATGCTATTGTTAGCGCCGTTGTAGCTGGATAGTGATCTTCTGTACTATGCAATTTTGACCACTCATTTGCGATCACCTGTCAATTCAGAAGTACACCAAAAATTGATGACAAATTTATTTTCCAAATATAAGCAACGGTATTAGACATACGAAGCACATACTGTATTAAACATCGAAAATTATATTGCCCTAGATAATAATCAAGCCTGAAAACAATTGTTGTTCAGTATAATAGTGCTGTGTAACACTTATTCAGTTACCAGAAACATTAAAGTTTCACAAAGACTTTCCTATTACTACAGACAAGTTATATCTATATAGCGTATTACATCCATAGAAGAACAGCTGTAGACATGGCCTATATCTGGTGCGATACAGCAAGCGCTCCCACATATGGCAATCAGTTGTCCGTGGGTGTACACATTTGGCACAACACGCCCCAACCGTTTCCCCATTGTCCAGGATTGTTACGCTAATTTTCACTTTTGTACAAATAAATTGGTGACACAACAAATACAAATAACTAGTAGGGGTGTAACGGTACATGTATTCGTATCGAACCGCTCGGTACAGACGGTACGGTTCGGTGCATACAGTTTGTACCGTGTGGTGGCGTGAAGATGTATAATGTGGAACCAAAAGTTACAAGCGCGAGTTTTCACACAGATGCTGTAAGCCTTGACTGTGCCTTACCTGATTATACCTGCGTCGCACCAGAGCCATTTCTCTGCTTCGTACCAACGGCACTTGTAAGGCTACATGTACTTTACTCTTAATTAATAAACGTTGCATTGCTGTAACGTGTCGAGGAGGTGAGGGACAATATTTCCTGTCCTGACTGAGTAGTTTAATGACTCGGCTTTACACAGCCGAATCAACTCAAACACGGAACAGATGCAGCGTGGCATCTGTGTGTAACTGGATGCGATACAAATGAGCGTCAGCGACAAAAGCGACACGATTGCTATATTTTCTGTTGTAATGTCCTAACTGGACGTGAGCGACGTGATGCGGCGCACCGTTTTGAGCGAACTTTTGTTTCCCTTTTCCTCCTTTCGTTTGCGTTAGAACTAGGCTATATTTACTGGTTGAAACGGACGACTGTTCATTCAGTTACCTTAATGTGTCAGCTGGCTGGAGGGAGATCGTTTTCTACTAGCATGCTCAACAGAGCTGGCAAGCTATAGTTGGATTATTTTACAAAGTAGAGGTGGTGGTTGTATAATACGTCTGGCCTGCAACAATGAGTGACACTGAGTGATCTGTACCTGCCCCCGTCATAGTAGGAAATTGTTGTGAATATGGAGAAGGCTTATGATCGGAATGGTAGGGGGTGTGCTGCCCGTCTGCACAGCTCCCCATGTTACAACTGCATTGTGCAGTTTAAGAATAATATTAGGCATGTTTTAGCCAGATAAGTAGAATCAATGTATTATGAAGAAATCATGTGAACAGCAAAGTTAAGAATACAACGTTCTAACAGTTGAATGAAATGGAAACAATTAAATTATTAGGAAAGGGAGTATATGGCTGAGCTAATAAAATTGCAGCTTATATAGGTTATTTTTTTTATTTATTTATATTATATATATATATATAGAGGTATATATATATACCTCTCCGGGAACCATCACCTTATCGTGGTGGAGAGGTTTGGGTGCCCCTATGAACCTGAGGGCT
>JAODUH010000001.1:196736-214551 GCA_027564835.1 Typhlichthys subterraneus | reverse complement strand
ATACACACACACACTGTATGTAGCCAAGACAATAGTCGAAAGTAACATGTAGGAAAAGCACACCCATGGATAAAACACTGATGTATTATTTGCAATGCATTCAATGTGGAACATTCTGTAAACTATGTATCCATTCAGTAGTTATTGTTCCATAACATGCAAAAACTAATACGGCCAACATTCAAGCTAAAACACAAATGCACAACTGCAAAACTTATATTCAGCACAAAACACACAAGGCAATTTATTCTGAGGAAAGGGGGTGTGGCATAGTGCCATCAAACCTGCAATGTTTCATTTGCTCTAACAGCGAGCTGAAAAGCAAACAGCTTGCATTTTCTGGTATAAAAAAAGAATAAAAGTTATTGTTTTACACATTACTGGCTCAGCTGTCTCACTGTACATGCGCCTCTTCATACGTCTCACAATTAGGCGTTTCTAATAATAGCCTACTGTACCGGTATATTTAAAGTTCATACTTTAGGTCTTGCAACGTCACTGCTGTATGTGAGAGATTATATTTTGATCTACTTTTCAAAATGTTATTAATTTCAAAACATGTCTCAAGATTCTTCTTTCTGCCATTGGAGTTGCAGTTTATCCGAGCCCATTTTATCCAATTTTTTTGCGTACACATGGTTCAATGTGTGCATGGAGGACCGCAAACTCTCTATGACGTCACCCAGAGGTTTGCTCAAGAACGGGTTTGAAGTTTGAGCTGTGATCCAGCTAACTTTGGAGTTGCCATCTTCGTACTGTAGTACCTAACTCCACCTGCAACTCCCTCCTACCCATTATCATGTGATAATGTGGCTTAATATATATTTTAACCGATGATGAGTTATATGCACATTCACCCCCTTTACAGTTGTCCTGAATGCGTAAACTAGCTATAGAGACGGAAACTGTTTTTTGATCCAGACTGTAAACATGTTTATTTTTGCTGTAAAATTTGACATTTTAACATGGGAGTCAATGGGGATTTACTCTTTTACAACCAGCTTCAAGTGGCCATTCAAGGAACTGCAGATATTGGCATTCCACATGGGATTCATTTCTCAGCACTGGAGGTTCCCACTTTGGGAATTACAGTACAAGAACATTGAGAAGTGCACCGTATAAAAATCCTTTCTCCTTTTCAGGGCGAGCGAGGAGAAAGAGGACATGATGGACCCCAAGGATTGCCAGGACCCAGAGTAAGTACTGATCAAAATTGCCACCAGTCTTTTTGGAGTTTACCAAATATGCTGTTGAAATAAAAAGTGTACATATATTATTTTGTACTGTGGTGAATGTTACACAAAAACACTTTAGAGAATAGTTTACATACAGTACATGTTGACAGAATCTGAAAGGAAACAGATATTGTGTCTGTGAGGATAATTTAGCTAACTTTGTGAAGTGACTATTTTAATATATGTTTGATGTTTAGTTGATGTTCATCCACCAGAAGTGGACAGTCAAGGTCTTTCCAGATTTCTGTTTAACCTCAGACCTAAACTAAGCAAACATATTCACTAGATTCTCAACCTTTTCTGACATATATCCCCTACAAAAGTTGATCTATAGCTTGGCATCCCCATACTCGCACACAGGACACAAATTAATAAAACAGTAATATAATGAAACATACACTGTATATAAACACAAAGAAAACTATTTATTGTTCTCATACACAACTGCAATTCAGTTACATTAAAATATACATTTACAATTTTAAGAAATGCAATTAAACAAAACAAAAATTTAAGACAAAGACACTCAGCAAAGATAAATAAAAAATAATAAAAGAAATTACTAAACAAGAAGGATTTGAGCTCGGATTTAGAAGTTGTCACAATCTCATCAACTCTGAGATTCTCTGGAAATTTGTTCTAGGTGTCAGAAGTACTGTAGTCATTGTTTTAGACATTACTAGAAGGTTTTAAGACTGGTTTTAATCTGATTCTCTGGAGTCTTATTCCAGGCGTAAGAAGCACAATGACTACATTATGCTTCCCCTTCTTTTTTATTTATTTATTTAAACCTGTAGACAGTCCTTTATCAGATGACCTAAGGGTTCTTGAAGAGTAATTAGTTCAGGGTTTGTTGAAACTGGAGGACTATATCAACAAGTGAAATGTGTGAAACAAATGTTTGTCTTTTTTATTAAAGATAATAACTGGATATTGCTTCCAATGTGAGAACTGTATATTTGATGTGGGCATGATCAGCAATGCCTGTACGAAACCGATTGCAGAGTACACTGTTTTCATAGTCTGATGCACTGAACACACAAATATATCAAATTATACATGTTTTATTCTATACTGTATGTCTGTCAATGTTTAACCATGTTGCCTACGGATAAGGCCGACTATCACAAACAGTATCCAGGGTTTGTTTCAGCCAATTTTGCAGTGTTGAGTATTGTTTTCTAAGCAATATAATGTTGTATCAATCTTTATTGTAGTTTGTTGAGGAAGATATGATCACACTTGTCATGTGACCCAGCTGTGTTAAACAAAAGCATTGGATGTTATGTCTGATTACATGAATAAAGCTTCATGTTGTCGCCTGTAGGCATGCAGCATCCCTAACCTTATTAGACTGTTGTTTGAAAAAACAGGTCTTGGATTTATTGTTAGACATTTAATGCAAATTCTAATGTCATACTATAACAGAGATTCTTATGTTTCAAACACACACTCTTGTGATGAAAGACTGTGATAAGCATCTATTTATATGAGGGACCGTCAAACCGTTGGTGAATACGGTGGCTGTTTGACTAGGAACGTGTGAGAACTGTTCCACGCAGAATCTTAAATGGATTACAGCAGGATTATTCTGAGCTAACAGTAAATTATCTGAAACAAAGCCCTCTTAATAGGACAACATGCCTTAAATGCCATCTAGCTGATATGTGGCCTTAGCCTGCTCTCCGCCACTCCACTGTAACACAAGCAGTACATGCTACATGATAGCATTGCTATCACTCATATAACGCTGCAGCTCACTAATAAGGTGACGGAGAAGGATTGATAAGCATCTGCCAAAACTCATCCTCTGCCCGTTATGGAACACACCTAATCACTTGCATGAACGTCTAGTGTGGGGAAGTGCATGGCCAGGTCTATGAACCTCTAGCCCACAGCTAATACTTTAATCTACTGGGGGGAAGGCATGAATGGCTTCTTTTTACACTGGGCCAAAGTCTCTAGGGTATTCCTCTAGCTATGGGGGATTACTGGAAGCAAATGCAGACAGGGAACTCTGAAAGAGCCCTCTGTTTGCCAGGACTGTCTGCAATGTGGGTCTTTAGTGCCTACCAGTACCCAGACAACCCCCCCCCCAAAAAAAAAAAAAAAAACACGGAAGGTTGTGTCCAATCTGTCTCGTGCTGCATGTGTCTGTATGTTTTCTTAGGGAGGCAAAGGTGTTCTGGGCCTTCCTGGTCTCCCAGGCCCTGCTGGGTATTCTGGCCAGAAGGGAGACAGGGTAAGAGCATTTAAATTACTTCTATATGGGTTGTCCTCAATGGACATGAGCTGTAAAATGACCACCATCAATGATCATCACTTGAAGTCCATAGAATGTTTACTAAGCATTAATAAGAACACATCTATGCAAAAACGCACAACAACAATATGTAAAGATCTGTTTGCACAATTTCTTTGTCATTACCCAATGTATGAACAAACATTCCTTTGTTTACGTATACTTTTTGAGATAATTTAAAGATGGAATTAAGGTTGTTATAAGGCAGTCAGTCATTTATAATGAAGTACATGATACAGTTTAATTTTCAAGCCTATTCTGTCTCCCGCAGGGTGCAGTTGGTCTGGATGGGCCGAAGGGAGAACAAGTATGCGTGATTCGGTACAGCTTGAAGGTTTTACAGAGAGAATGGGACTGGTTTAGTGTCCTAATGTGTCATGTCTGCTTTCAGGGTGACTCAGGTACAGAGGGAATGGCAGGAGACAGAGGAGAAGGGGTGAGTAACCCTCTTTCATTATCCTAATTCAGAGATGAGTGTTTTTCTTTTTTTCATTCAGAGATGAGCATTTGAGTGTTGAGGGGATAAATAACAAAAATGCTCACCATAAGTGTGTTGTAGCTTTATATGCCTATCACATATTTGTTGTTGTTATAAATGTGACCTAATCATGCTTGCTAAAGATATTGACTGACCTAAGTTTAGAGATGTCACCAAGTCAACTTTGCTCTGGTTCCAATTCTAAATGAACAATAATATGTTAGGGGAGAATATTTGGAACATTTAAATAAAATTGTACTTTTAAAACTTTAATAACATAATATTTTACAAACTATACATTACTACAGTACAATATCCTTAGTTGTCAATTAACTTTCTTCATGCTAGTCAACTTGACTCGAGTTCAAGTCTAGTTACTCAAGTGTTGACTTCTGCTCAATTCAGTTAAGACAATACTGTAGATTTGAGTTTTCTTTCGATTCAGGCATTATACTGTACATCATCAATCACATTAACTGAGACTTATTACTGTACCCTATGATGTTATTTTACTATCTGTATAAAAGTATAATACTTATTGAATGATCTGCTTTTTCATTTCCAGGGTGACCAGGGTGAATCAGGAGAGAAGGGATCGGTATGCTGACGTTATTTAAGATTTGTTGTCACATCATCTTTCATATTCGTTATTTATAGAACATCAACCTAAATATTTACACATCTAACTTCCTGTGTCTGTCTAAACAGATGACATCTCTATATTTCTATAAGGGTTTATAATGTTATTCATCCTCATTACTGTGTGATCGAAGATGCATGTAAGATGTCTCAACACGTCTTATTACGTAAAGTAGTAAAGATTATCATTTATTATACATACAAGTATGTATGTACAATAAATACAAGTATTTAAGAGTTCATGACAAGAAAACAAGGCCTTTTTCCAAATGTGGTAATCCAAAGTACAATTACATTTGCAATATACTATTGTTGATAGATTCTGACATGGCCATACATCACATCACAAAACATTCATTGTCGTTTTGTGAAAAGTGACAGCAGCAGTCACCAGAGCTAGAAAATATGCTTAGCTTCTTAAGGTATATAGCAAAGATCACATCTTGGTCAAGGGCATGGAACCATTGACCAAGATGTCAGTGGTAAGAACAACCTTAGTCTCAACAAGTGTGCATGTTTCTAGTTAGTTTGTCTGCCTGCTTAGCCCTTCATCTCTCTGTCTAATGGTCTCATGAGAGCCTGGCTGCATGCTGTGTTTTCAGACTGGCCCACCGGGAGAAACGGGCAACAAGGGTCCTGAGGGCGGTCGAGGACAGCCAGGAAAAGATGGCAAAACAGGCCAGCCTGGTCCACGTGGCATGCAGGGTGACAGGGGGGTGCCTGGCCTGCCCGGGACACAGGGGCCAGCTGTAAGGCTCCTTACTTGTAAACGTGTGGAGAATCCTCTGCATCACACAATGTGACCCGCTGCTCAGTATTACACAGCATGGGGTCACCTCAGCATCTTTAATATGGCGTGACAAGTGGTAAAGGTTGTCAGCTATTGCAGGATAATTGCAAGCTAATATACTTTTTGTCAAGTTCACTGAATATCTCCTCACATTTCGCTAGCTTACCGTTCTCTGCGTGTTGAAAAAATAATTTGATACAGGAACATAAACACACAACAACGCTCAACACAGCAGTATGTGTCACAATGTGTGAGGGATATTGTTTTCATTTGAGCTCAAATCTAGCAAGCGTTCTCAAGAATGAACCTGCCTTTAAGGTTAGGTATGTATATGTTTGCATTTAGATTAGATGTATGTAGGCTAACTGTGCATTATTTAAGCAGTTTATTATTATTATTATTATCATGTAGCATTGCATATTACTGAATTAACTACTGTCTAACTTGCACGTTTTGACTCTTAGGGGAAATCTCCAACTGATACACACATCAAACAAGTTTGCATGAGGGTTATGCAAGGTTAGTGTCATCATCTAATTTTATTCTACTTGGCAGTTATCAGTGTTTTGCATCGTTGATCATTGGAAAACATTTCACCCACTATAATCATTGTCTAAATGATCAACTGTAGTATGCCTAATATAAATCTATCTTATTCTGGTGGGTTTTTAATACATTTACTCTTTTAAATACTGCAACATCCTCAAAGAATGGTGGAATTGGCTCTTTTACAGACCCAAAGTGTGTTAATAAACCTGCAGTTAATGCTGCACATTTTACAAAATACAAGATCAGCAAGATAAGTTAATGCTATATCTACTTTTTCTGAAATAATCCTCTCCACTCGCCTCCTCTCCCTGTTTACGTTAACTCCACCCATCCACCCTACCTGCGTTCTTGTGAACAAACCCCTATTGTCATGCAGAAAGAACAGAACAAGTGAATGTCTGCACTGCTTCTATTCTAGTCTGTGGCCTGTGTAGGTGTGTGTGTGTGTTCAGTGAACATTACTGTGTAGCTTGAACATGACAGTAGAGCTTTAGAAAAGGTCAGCCTAAAATGTAAACGTCAATCAAATGCCCCGTGTCACAGAGCAGCTGGCCCAGCTAGCAGCTAGCCTGAGCAGGCCTGAGTCCGGCATTTCTGGACTGCAAGGTCTGCCGGGCCCACCTGGACCCCCAGGCCCCTCTGGGCAGAACGGCTTCCCTGGCCACACAGGAGCGAGGGGGCTGCCGGGTCTCAAGGGACCACCAGGGTTAATTGGTCACAAAGGACCCAAAGGTGAGGCTAATTGGCCTCTCTCTCTCTCTCTCTCTCTCTGTGGGGTCTTGTAATGGCCTCATAGCGTATTGTACTGTACCATACTCTATGTACTGCAGGTGGCTTTGGCCCAACAGTCATTTAGATCCACTTCAAATGAGTTGTTTAGGCCGCAGTATTTAAGGCTTACTGTTGGTGGTGCTAGAGTGATTGTTATATGAATAGAAAATGTAAGCATAACTTCAAAGTATCATCTACATATGAGCCAGATGTTCTACAAAGTGGGCCTATGGGCTGCCACAGCATAATGGCACAGTAGCAATAATACTAATAATCATACTAATAATCATAGGAAAAGATAAGACACTTTGATGTGACATTGTTGTATTGTGCAGGTGACACCGGTGACCGAGGGGAAAGGGGACCTACAGCAAGAGGACCTAAAGGAGCTCCTGGAGCATCAGGTTTACCAGGTTGGTAACATGGACATGTGGCCTGGCTTGACTACTGTAGAAGACCCTCTCTGACCACCACCTCTCTTCCCTAGGTGAGCCAGGCAGAGCAGCCTATGGAACAGATGGCCGCGATGGCCAGAGGGGACCACGGGGCGCTCCTGGGGTTCCCGGCGTTCCCGGGCCACCTGGCGCTCACGGGCCCACTGGATACTGTGAATCTTCACAGTGCATCCCGCCCATGCTGCCGCCACCACAGTCAGCTAAAGACTCCGGAATGAAGGGCCCCAATGAGATGTGAAGAAGCAGTATTGGGACTGACCTCTGAACTCGGGGAAGGGGGGGGGGGGAGGAGGTTGGGGGCAGAGTCATAGAGTCGAGAAGAAAAAAGCAGAAGATTTGTCCTTAATGTTTTGACAATATTATTTTTCAGCTTGGTTAATTTGGATCACATTTTTACATTCATTGATAACACAACAACCCATAATTATGTAGTATGATGATAAATAGCACCCATAGCCTTTGGAACTTGACCTCAACGTTGCCATCTCAATCCTGTAAAATGTAAATGGAAACTCTTTTTGTTACAGTAGGTATGAAGTATTGAGGCAAGTCTGTCTTTTCCTGTAAATGTGTCAATATGGAATTCCTATACAAATTCTACTACTGGGCGACTTATTTGTTGAGTATCTTTGTTACTTATCCACTCAAAAGCCCAGTGCATTTTTCTCTTAATTTAGGATATTTAAAATTCTATGGCATAGTTGTGTTTTTTGGGTAAGGAGTAAGATGTTCTGCTGTCCTACTATCATGCAATTTTATACAACTTTTTATTTATTATATCAAAGTCTGAACTGACATCTTCACTTTGTACAAAAGAGGAAATAAACACATTTTGATAATCTCTTGCACATTTTACTATCAATAAAAAGACTGAAATTACTAGAGGGCAATTAAAATCTGAATCAATTAGAATATTGTGGAATTTTAATAATTCAATTTACAAAGTGAGACTCATATATCGTGGATTAATTACTCATAAAGTGAAATAGGTCAAGCCAGTAGTTGTTGAAATCTTGATGATTACACCTTGCAGTTTATAAAATAAAAAAAAAATCTCAGAACATTTGAATATTGAAATAGTTCAATATTGTAGACTCAAGGTGTCACACTATAATCAGCTAATTAACTAAAAACACCAGCAAAGGTTTCCTGAGCCTTTAAAGCAGGGATGGGGAAACCTGGTCCTGGAGGGCCGCTGCCCTGCATGTTTTAATGTCTCACTGCTCCAACACACCTGATTCACATGAGTGGGTCGTTAGAACCCTGATAACTTGCAAGACAGTGGCCCTCCAGGACCAGGATTCCCCACCCGATTTAAATGGTCTCTCAGTCCAGTGCAGTAGGCGTCACAGTCATGGGGAAGACTGCTGACTTAACAATTGTGTCATTGACACCCTTCACAAGGAAGGAGAAGTCAATGCATCAATAACTACCACGCACAGACATATCAAGGAAATTGGCTACAACTGTCACATTCCTTGTGTCAAGCCTGAACCAAAGGCAACATCAGAAGCGTCTTACCTGGACTATGGAGAAAAATAACTGGTCTGTCGCTCAGTGGTCCAACGTCCTCTTTTCAGATGAAAGTACATTTTGCATTTAATTTGGCAATCAATGTTTCAGAGTCTGAAGGAAGAGTGGAGAGGCACAGAATCCAAGCTGCTTGAAGTCCGGTGTGAAGTTTCCCGTCAGTGATGATTTGGGGAGCCATGTCATCTTCTGGTGTTGGTCCACTGTGTTTCAGCAAGTCCAGAGTCAACCCAGTCATCTACCAGAAAATGTCAGAGCACTTGTAAGAGCCACATTGTTTTATTTTGTTTGTTATGTCACTAGTTGAAGCTGACTCACCTGTTATAAGGTGGTGCTTATCTACCTGTACTATACGATCAACAATCGTACTCATGTAAGGGGCCGTCTTTATATTATGTACTGTAAATATGTAAACTAATAAACGTATCAAAACGAAGGACAGTGGTAGAAGTGGCTTTATGGACGAGAACATAGCAAAGGTGAACGCGTAAGATACCCAGTCAGTGCATCCTAGTGGCTAACTGATCTAGTCTAACATAAATACAGTATATACATATCTCAATTATTTTATTGGCTTAGTTAGTCCCTACATATATTTGTTGGCCTTGCAACTAAATATGTTATACCTTAGTATAACATAAACATGTTCCGTGTTTCTATCAGTCAAGGTCCTTGGCCCAAAAAACTTTGAAGACCTCTAACTTATTGAGATGCACCTGTAAACTTTTGTTGCAGAGTAAAACTATGAGTTACAGTCATTGTAACTTTAATGGAAAATGTTATTCCACAGAGTACACTGACTATTTTGTAAGTATTTTCACAAATATAATTAGCCCCTCACTACAATTCAATAATATGATTAATTGGACCTAGCAAATGGAGAACACAAAATAATCTTTGCTTGTTTCTTTAGCAGTTTGCTTAGCAGAGTATATTAGTTTGTTGCAACAACAAACTTTAACCACTAAAGGACACCACAAACAAGCATGTAGCCTATAGTATATATGCCACTGGAACCTGATGCTGAATAATTTTAGACTATATATTATCCCATAATGCTGAATAATTGTAAACTATATATTCATATACCATATGTCTTCATATCACAAATTATGTAACACTTTAAACGAAAGCTATTTTTTTCCTTGAGGAAGAACTAGAGTTGCAACTTCCCAAACATATTTTATAATTACTTGGCTAGGATTTGTATTTTTTGCAAGATATTTAATTTTAGCTTTCATAGACTGAAAATGTGTGGAATTAAAGTGTGGTATTTAATAAAGCACACAAAAAATTGCAAATTTTCTGATTTACACATGAAATTATTGTACAGGACTGATTCAGTGTCATTTTAATGTATATTCTCACAAGTTGGTGAACAGATACAATTGTGTTGCTCACGTTACTAAAACACATCCATTGATAGTATAAATAGCCAAAATAACAATAATATACATTTCAAATACATAAAATCAAGTATCCAAATGTTAAGTTACAGACATCAAATTAAAAATGCATACAAAATATCACAGACATCTGACGTCCAGTTGCAAGCAAAAAAAAAAAAAAAGTAATAAATGTAACAAAAACAAAATCACATTTTGGACAGGGCAGTTAATTAGTAAACATGTTTGATAGAGAAAAGAAACATTTCCAGACTTTTACATAACAAATATTGCAACATAAGCTTTTATATTAAATTAACTAATAGTTGCAGAAATGTTATACATGTTATACAAACGCAAAAATGTTTAAGTAGAAAAATGAAACACCTCTTCCAAATACTAACATCAGTTGACACCTGTCTTGATTGCCTTTGTTCCATTTCGATTGTAAGGCATTACGGATGAACCATTTATTTGACGAAGGCATATCTAGTCAATCTTGAGAAGAAAAAAAAAACGTTAAATTGAACAACGCTCAAATGAAAAAAACATTTTATTTTGGTGCACTCTTGCATGTACAGTACAGTAAATATGCCAACCAATTAGAATCTTTGGGATGCATTTGTAATTAAACCCATATCTTGATGCATACAACATACAACTCATGGCTGCACTGACAATTGTCCAATTTTACAGGCAAATTAAGAGAACGCAAGGATTTCAGTTTACACAAATCATATATTGTATTATATATATACCAATATGCCACTTGTATTTGAACAGGGATTGGAAAGGGACATCGAATTAATGAGTAAGTATTTCAAAACAATGACTAAGGAAACAAACCAAGTAGATCAGATCTATAGTTTCATAACATGGTTGGTTTGGTGCAGAATTTGGCTCTACTGAATGCAGCAGTTATTACGATGGCCGTTGGAATCTTTGAAGCGCAGGCGCATCTTTGGACGATATTTCTCCAGGTAGAACAGCTGCTTGCTGTTGAATGCTCCTCGACGCTTCCTGGAGCAAAGGACATGATGTTCATTCAGTTTAGTACTTTCAGGAGATTGTGTAGCTGGGTTGTATTAACACATGTAATTAAATCTAACTTTTAAAAAATAAATTGTAGTTGTGAAACTTAAGCAATTTATGTGCAAACACTTATTTTTGTTGTCAGTGTGCATTAAAATGCTAACTTACTGTCGAATAAACTGAACAGCATCTTCATATTTCATCCCACATTCTATCATGGCAAGGGCCACCAGAACAGGAGCTCTGAAAGTAGATTACAAAGAAATTAGCTTTTAACAAAGACATTCTGAACATGTTACAGGTAAAATAAACAATACAGCTATCAAAAGTAAAAGCCAGTAGATTGTGGTTCCCTACAGGTAAATACGCAACAGAAATTACCTTCCCAGTCCTGCTACACAGTGAACAGCAATGCAGCAACCAGGCTCCTCCCTAAATTTCACCTTCAGAAGGTTAAGCCAATCATCAACAATCTGGTTAGAGGGAGGAGCACCATCATCAAATGGCCAATCCTGGAAAGGAAAAGAAAAGGAGGAAATTATATTAACCACCATTTGTACAGAGAACCCAACACATAACATAAGATGATGTTCCTCACAAACTTATCTTTAAACCCTTTTATAGTGCATTGAGGACAAGGCCCTCTAAAGAAATTGGGTGGAAACCCAGACAATGTTTTTTATTAATTACATGGGTTTTACCTAGTTTTCCGTTGTTTCTTATTTCTTCTTGTTTAATTTAATTTGTTCCCTTCATCCTTTGTTCAAATGTTTTTAACTGTAAAGCACGTTGAGTTGCATATTGTGTATGAAAGGTGCTATACAAATAAAGTTTATTATTATTATTATTATAGTAGTAAAATATGTTTTAGCTGTAGGGACAATTTCCATCAAGGTGAAGCCACCCAATGGTTACAGAGTAATAGGAATACCAAATTAGGATACGGAGAGATTAAAATAGGCATACCAGAACTTGGATTCCTTCTTTCCCCACCAAGGTTGAATCATATGTGGCTTCACATACTCTCACAACAGTGGTTACTCCATATTTCTTCAGCTCCTATAAAAAAAAATGTATTGCTACAAACATTAATTCCTAATTTACAATTCCCCATGTAATGTCATTAATGCAATTACATTCACAGCACTAAGCAATTAGAAATAAATCTACAGCTGCATTCGTAATGGTAATCAATTCACAATGAGGCTCACCTCAATGAACTTGTTCAGGGTAGCATTGGTGGGATTGTGGGTAATGAGGAATCGCATGTTTTTGTATGTGATCTCCACGGGGGCTGGTCTGTTCATTCGAGCCATTGTGACAACGTATAAAAACTGTCTTCCAGAGAGAAACAACACTAACTTAAACACCTAAATGTCAACAGCTTCCGGGAGCGCCGAAACAAGAAGAGGGTTCTCTTCTCTTCCTGCGAGGATGGCAAGGCCAATTAGATGGCCGTAACGTGCAAAACCAAGGTGAGCAGTTGGCAGCAGAAATAAGGTGGACAATCAAAATTCAAACCCTTCTCCTTTGTTGCAATACAAAAGAACCCCCCCCCCCAAAAAAAAAAAGAAAGACAAGGCTGGTTCCACCTTGACTGTGGCCAGGTGGGGGCCGATAAGGGCAGTGTGCAGCAGGTAGAGTTTACCCCATCCAGGCCGTGGGACGGCTGGTTCTGGGAGGCGTCCCGGGCTCGCCAACGTGCAGGGTGCCCTCCTGTGGCTCAAGTGCGTCGGGGTGATGGCAAGCTCAGCGCTTCACTCATCTGCATATGCAGCAACGTGCTGAGCCTGGCAGTAGTCCCCACTGCCCTTCAGAAACTCCATAAATGTGTGACCCAGAACACCACAGAACTGCTGCAGAGACACAAGCCACAGGGAAGCCATGCTCAAACACACAGTCAATACATGCCACAAGGTGTGGCACCCACTGGGTTTCTGTAGAATACAAATGCACTGAGAATCGAACTGAGGAAGCACGAAACCACTTACTTTAATTGAAAAATAAAGAAATACAAACATATTGTAATATATAATAAAAAGTATTTGTAATATTAAATCATTATATTCTAAAACATTAATAATCTGCCAAAACTTCAATGCGCACACTGACAGCCATGTGGGGTAGGGTGGGGAGTTACCAGGGTGTTATGGCTGACTTACAACCACTGTCATTTGCTAATCAGAGACATCCCACCTGACAGAACCAGAAAAAAGATGTCACAGAATTCAGTTTGCAATAGAGTGCATGGGAGGACAATGCTTAAAACGAGTACATAATACATGTAAACATGTTTGTTTGTTTGTTTGTTTGTTTGAATGCACAGCAGAAGGAAACATACTAAACATTAGCTAATGTTGAGTGGAATGGGCCTGTCATTTCTGGATCTATCAGAGCTCTGAAATCATACAAGGCTCAATGTGAGGTTTATGCATAGGAATGGCAGCAGGTAAGGTTCAGTAGCACGTTTTTTGTTTTCCAAAGCATTATTGACCTTGGATTTGTGCTTACGTGTGCAATTCCCTAAGATCCACCCAAGAACTAAAAATGTGTTTCTATGCAACCGTATGATTTCAACGTTGCGAAAGCTTTTTAAGTAGCCTATGCGATAATCCGGTATTTTCCGGCTGGAAAACAGTCTATTATGGTTACACGGTGGTTCATATAATATGACATTTAAATGATAACAAATAGGCCCATACGGAAATAATCAAGGTGCAGATCACAGATTGCTTGATGCGATAACATTTGATCAATTTGTTTCTAAAATGTCCTTTGTGTGAGCCGGGTACCGTATAGTCTACTGTGGACGCCATCACTGACAGAGGCCTCGCTACACTTAACATCAAAATATAGAAACTACAAAATACAATATACTGACAACTATAGTGCGTCGTTAAAGTAAAAAGGAAATACTTTAAATAAGAGGGAACACAGAAAACGCTAACTATATATTTGCCATATTTCAAGGAAAAATGCATCGATTTTATCCAAAAGAAAATGTCGCACATTAGTCTGCGGACAAGAAACATTTCTTATAGGCTATATTACCATGTTAAGAAACCAGTGGAATGCATTTATATTAACATAATGCAGCAATTTAGCCTGGGAAATAAAAACCAGAAGGCAGCTACTACAGTAAAACATTTGTGTCGAACAAGTCGTGATTTCACTGAAGAAACGTGAAGGCCATAAGGTTTGCATAAATTACAACCCAACGAGGAAAATCATGCCAGCGTTACTTACTGGGATATGCTTACTCATTGAAGATTGTAGCTTAATCATACAGCCGGTCCCTAAAAAGAAGTAAAATGTATAAATGGTTCTGCACCATACAGACTGAGCGATTTCTCCAAGCGGAGTCGACGTCTCCTCGGCTTGTCGAACGTCAGGCACACTTTGGGTGAAATCACGTGTCTGACGAAGATAGCCGAACGTGTTTCGTACAAAAAGAAAGCGAAACAAACATTTTTACGTTAAAAATTATTATATATATATATATATATATATATATATCACACACACACACACAAAAGAATTAATACGCACAGGTAAAACCATTCAATTAAATAAAGCATAATGGTGAAAATAGATCGTAGCTAAAAAATAAAATAGCCATATCGGTACGCTAAAAATAGCCACTAAAAGCCTGCATAGGCCTACTTAACACACAAACCCTAAATTTAATTTAAATAAATACGATAATTAAGTATATTCTTTAAAAAAGAACATTATTTTGAACCCGGCATAAATATTTCCGTGGGGTTTGGGATGCCTGACCTCGTGGTTTCATCCAACATGTCCGGTTACTGCACAACATTCAGAAGCCGACTGTGTTGAAACCCCACCCTAAAGTGATCACGTTCTAGGCATCAGCGCTCATGCTGCGTCAAGCCGTAGACTGAGAGGCCCTGGCCAGCCTCAAGGCTCAACATTATGAAGTGCTAAACCAAAATATGGTGAGAAACATAATTTCAGATATAATAATTTCAAATATATATTCTTCTTCTCATCATAAATAATCATTATCGTCATTAATTGTATTCAATTTAGTATAAGATATGATTATGTCCTATCAATCAATATTCTTTAGTTTTATTGTTCTGTATAGTTTTAGTTTTTAAAGCACTGGTCAAAATGTGGCTATTGCAGCTCTAGATGTTCCTTTGGTGATTAATAGTGTTAATAATAAAAAATATACAATTAAGAACCTAATTACAAATTTAAATATGACAAAAATGCGAGAACTTATTATATGAAAACATAATTTAACAAAACTGATATCACAAGCTATGTAGAAAAATATAAACGAAGACAGCAGTTCTGATCTATTGTGCATTTATAATAATAATAATTATAATAAACATATTTAAAAGTTTACTACTGAAGTTTCTCTGTTACAAAATACACATTAAGCACTCTGAAAAAGCATTTGTGAAGTCTGGAACCAGAAACGAGAATTGCTGAGCTGTGTGTTTCTGTAACCCCTGTTTGCAAGAAGACAAAGGGTGCATTGAATTGTTAATGTTGACAACCAATGGGGTTGAAGCAAAGAAACGCCCATTCTCCACCAGTGTTTAGGGCCAAGAAGTTTCTAAACCTTCATCATTGTTTCCATTAACTATAAAAAATAATGTGGTGGACAAAGACACTACATTAAATTACAGGGCACTCTTTATGATATTTAGGCAAGGAAAATTAAATGCATGTCTCTGAAGATAGCCGTTTTAAGGTAATTGTTACATTTTAAAATGTCATATTTTGGATTATGTTTGTTTTAAATAGCCTTTGGTTATTTTTTTGCATTACCTGTTTTAGTTATGTTGTATACATATACTGTATTTATATAATATTGTGTTTAGCAGTGTTGTGATGTATGTGTGTGTTCTTCAGGAGTGCCACTGTCCATTTAGAGACCAACTAGATGGTATGGCCATGAGCCGGACTAAGAAGAAAGGAGTCAGGGTGTCTGGAAAACACACATCGTCTACAGACTGGCCTAGAGGGGGCGCCTCTACTGTCCACTCTAACGCAAGCATGCCCACCACACCTACGGACCCCACCGTCATTTCCATCAGCCCTTGGCCTCACAGGCAGTGTGTTTCCCCCGAGGTTAGGGAGCCCCCCAGGGAGGAGAAGCCCAGCAGGGTCTGGTGCTGTCAGGGGTCTGTGCCTAAGCAAACCATGGATGAACTGAAGTCAGTGCTGAGGCGCAGTCCGTTAGTCAGCGCCAATGCAGAACGCGACGCAAGGTCGCATGTGCACGGACAGGATGATGGACGGGCACATAGAGTGTGCACAACCTTCAAACCCCATTCAGAAACTTCTAGAAGGGGGGCCAGCTCCAGGGATAGCATATACATTCAAATGGATTATAGTGCAGATGCATCCAGCTCATTCAGGTGTGACCAACCCACAACTAGAAGCTCTGGTGCAGAGTCACTCACATATGACAGAACATCTGCCTGGTTAGTGTAGTGTCAGGTCATATTCAGCTAAGTTCACAGGCATTGTTGTCAAATGCTTTTATGTAATTTATGTTAATGGGCAGTTATGGGTCTTCTAAAAGGAAAGTATTATACTGATATCCCCAAGCACAACGCTGTGGTGCTCTCACAGCCTGGGGGACGCCAGCGGTCGCAGGAGCTTATTCCACAGCGGGGACAAGGAGATTGGCATCAAATGGCTAGCCGGACTTCTCGCTCATTCTGTGGCTCTGAGCTGCCTGCTGTTGCCCGGGCTGTGCTGCCGAAGTCACATGACCGGGAAGGAGCCCAAGCGCACGCTGTACGCCACATGCGGCTACAACGATAACAGCGGCTTCTTCAACGTCAAGTGCCACGGAGGGAGGGAGACGCACATCCAAAACAAGCTGGGCTCGGCCATGGCCAACCCTTACGTGGTGCTGGCCGCTAAGGTGGCAGCAGGTCTGGATGGCATCAAGCGCAGCCTGGAGGTGGAGGGGTGTTTAAAGGCCTCCAGCCAGCAGAGGCAGTATGCCATCCCTCTGAGACCAGAGGATGCCCTGGCAGCACTAGCAGAGGACCCTGTCATCCTCAACACCCTGGGACAGCCCTTTGTGCAGTACTTCATAGCAATGAAGACGTTTGAGATGGAGACACAAGAAATGGACAATAAAAGAAACAAATGCATGGAGTATTTAATCTAGAAGTTCTTCATGGCAATAAATACAAAAATACCTTTAAATGGTCATGAATGACCACTGGGGTACTTGTTTAAATCTCTTTATATTTTACCTGTACATTCAGAATAAACAAATATTGCTACCTAACAACAAAGCAAACTTGTTTGTTTATGGTGTTGTGAAGCTATGATCCACAGTGGCATAGTGGCCATTCTTGGTATTGCAATGTACAAGTGTCCCGTTTCTCCCTACATTTCAAACGTGGCGATTCAACTTTATTGGTACTTATATCCAATAAAGTTGAGGCACACAATATAATAAAAGAGTACGCCAGATATAATTTAAAACCATACAGTTGGATGCATTCTGACAACAAGAATAATATATTATTATAATTATAATTATTATAATTATTGTACAGTTATTCCAGCTGTTCACCTAACTAATGAAATGTACCCGGGTTTACAAAAAGATGATGCAAGATGCATGATATCTTGCATAACA
>JAODUH010000001.1:149212-180281 GCA_027564835.1 Typhlichthys subterraneus | reverse complement strand
ATATATATACACACACACATATATATACATACATACATACATAACATATTAGCTGTTAACCTATACAATCTCTAGCCACTACTGTAATCTGATCAGTAAACATAGCAGGGGGAACAGAGCTACTGTATGAAGAATAAAACAGCTCATTTGGTAGGCTTCACACACTACAGTACAACAGGAAAGACACCGTGAGTTGTTTCTTAAAAGGGGAAGCCTCTCCTCAGTAAGGGCCCATAAGCCCCATTTAGCTCATTGCATCAAAATACATCTACATGAAGAGAATAGTTGATAGACATGCTGTAGTAAACATTCTGATGGAACAATCAATACAAACATACAACATAACATAACATACAACACTGTAAGTCAATCACGCCATAAACAGTTACACAACCCAAGACCAACTCTGGTCACAACACAACTTTGGCGGTTACGTGAAGTGTAGGGTCAACTACAGTGGAACTGATAAGCAGGCTTCTGTACACATGCATGTGTGCTTGCTCATAAAAGGTGCCCATTAACTAAATGCATGTTACAGATTGTGTGGCCAAAATCAACAGTGCGTTAAAGCTTATCATAATCATATCTCCGGGAACGTTTTATAACTCTGGGTCATACACAGGCCTAAATACTGTATGTGTCTGTCACAGTGCCACCATGTGGACAGTTTCAAAGTGCATGTCAGCATACTGCATGGAGAGATTGTACACTGGCTGGAAGATGTGAGTCTATGGCAGGGCTATTCAATTCCAGTCCTGGAGGGCCGGTGCCCTGCATGTTTTATATGTCTCCCTGCTCTAACACACCTGATTCTAATGACTGGGTTGTTAGAATCAGCATGCCCTTGACTGCACTGATCTACTGGCCATTTGCTAGCCATTGGCACGCACATCGGTACTGTATCTGGCAGCGAGAGAAAGGACATTAGAAGCACTGCAGCCAGTCATTAACACCTCTATAGGTCAGGGATAATCATTCCACACAGGCCACAGCAATATATATATAGAAGCATGCACTGTACTGAATTAGGAACATTGTATTTTCAGTTAGAGGCTGTCTTGGTTCATATGTCATAACATAACAAGCCACCTACAATATGTGATGCCTGCCAGCAGATAAAGACAGATGAATTCTGTGGACTCTCTATGGTGAAATCCTACCCCAACACCTGGCAGGCTGCAGCTCAGTAGATATAAAAAGGGTTGTGAAATACAAGCTTCTTAGAATTAGGTTATGTTGTAAGGTTTTTGTCTTTTTGTTGTATTATCAGGCTTTTGATTATCATCTCCTGTTTCTGTGGATGACAGCTTGGGACCGTCTCTCAAAAATAAGGAGTAGCCAGTCTGTTGTTGATGTGCCTTTCAGAATATAACACAAGAAGGTCACTGCTTTGTAGTCTAAAAAGTAAGAAAGCAGTGATCTGCGTTCTAAAGACGCCATGTCAAATGCATTCATGGACATACAGCAGGTGCCCTGTTCCACTACTTTGTTTATTAAAAAAGAATGACAAAGCTCACACTGGCACGGCCTACATATCCTTCTGTTATCACTCTGACAGAAAAAGGCGACTTCATAGCTCTGGATCTTGGGGGTTCAAACTTCAGGATTCTGCGCGTCAAGGTCACGCGGGATAAGAAGCAGCCAGTACAAATGGAGAGCCAGGTCTATGAAACCCCTGATGACATCATCCATGGAAGTGGGACACAGGTAAAGACTACACTGCAATAAATTAATTCCTTTGTACAGATACTATCCAAACTATGAACATTGATTTATACTTTGCTGCACTTTATTTGCCTATACAACTGCTAATGTTGAAACACAAGCATATTAGAAAATACTAGCAGCATCCCTGACAGCGTGTTGTGCTAAACATTACATTGTTATCGCTCCAGTCAGCCATATGGTGCATTGAGTTTACCTCAAGCTTTCAGTTAACACTGGAAATAAAGACGTGATGTCACTCTTGACCCACACTGACCTCAATGAGAACAGCCGGCAGTCGTTTTGTAACATAATACCCAAAACGCTAGAAACCGGTTGTGGAGTATGTCAAGAAAATGCCTAAAACAGTTGCTGACTATTAACACTTTCAGAAGACAGCTGGTGGAAATTGACATATGAAATGGACATCATCGATGTGAACATGTTTTATTTTGATTACACAAAAAATAAAGGGAAACTATTATCAAATAAAGAGATTTGAAAATGTTTATATCTGTTAATTTGTGAGGGATTTATGTATCCTTTGTGCCTGTAGCTGTTCGACCATGTTGCGGAATG
Source organism: Typhlichthys subterraneus (assembly GCA_027564835.1). Taxonomy (NCBI): domain Eukaryota; kingdom Metazoa; phylum Chordata; class Actinopteri; order Percopsiformes; family Amblyopsidae; genus Typhlichthys; species Typhlichthys subterraneus. The sequence continues at coordinate 177,998 of JAODUH010000001.1, read as the reverse complement.
CCTGGGTGACTTCATGGAGAAGCAAAAAATTAAGGACAAAAATCTACCTGTAGGATTTACATTCTCTTTCCCCTGTGCCCAGACCAAACTTAATGAGGTAAGATAAACTTGACTTTCCCACTTTAATATTAATATTACTTCTAATTTTATTTACAAATAAATGATATTGAAATATCAGGGATTATACATTATAACATAGCTAATTATCACGAGGTGAAGGATAGTAGTTAATCATGAAACATTTAATTATGCATATAGCTAATTATGTACAGCACTAAAATGTTATGTACTGAATTCATATATCACTTACTGATTGCATATTCACTTTAAACCATTATATTTGAAAACGTGCTTTGATGTTTCTTTATCTTGGAAATGGTTTAGTCTATTTTTTATTTTTTCAGAAAATAACTACAAGTCTGTCAGCCGAACATTAAACTAAGATAAATCTGCTTGTTTTATTAGGCCGTCTTAGTTACATGGACAAAGAAGTTTAAAGCCAGTGGTGTAGAAGGTGCCGATGTTGTCAAGCTTCTGAACAAGGCCATCAAGAAACGCGGGGTGAGTTGGGTTTTTTAACCTGTTATCTTCCACATCTAGCAAAGACAGACAAGCTGGATATGTGTGTTGAATTCAGAAACAGTTCTGAGAAAATTGTTTTAAAAAGAGAAATTACTGTACTTATGGTAATTAACAAAATTATATTTTTTCACTTTAAAACCTCTTTAGGACTATGAGGCTGATATCATGGCGGTTGTGAACGATACAGTTGGCACCATGATGACCTGTGGATTTGATGATCGGCGATGTGAAGTGGGAATCATTATAGGTAAAGTCACATACATATTAGAGATTAGAGTTCTAGTTTTTGCCAAATGCACCTTAGATTGCAGAATTATTATAAATAACTGAGGAAATAAGTGATTAATAAGCAAAGTGATATTCCCCTACATATGCCCATGTTAAAAAGATCTTGTAACAAAGGTCACAGGTAGTTTGTACGTCCTTTCAGGCACAGGAACCAACGCCTGCTACATGGAGGAACTGCGCCACATGGACCTTGTGGAGGGAGATGAGGGACGTATGTGCATCAATACTGAGTGGGGAGCCTTTGGAGATGATGGCTCTTTGGAGGACATTCGCACAGAGTTTGACCGTGAGATTGACAGGGGTTCCATCAACCCAGGAAAGCAACTGTAAGGAATTTCCTAGAAGCAAAACAGTTCAACTGATTCTCAGAAATGTGCTGTCTTGTATTCATGCATTCCAGTTGGCAACCTTCTGTTAATATCCTCCAACCCATAGGCTGCTAAACTGTGGGTTCTATCTTCAAACTTAGAAATTGAAAAAAGATAGTTAAAAAATTAAATTAATTAAAAAACCATCACCACCAATATGAGTTATTATAGTATTGACACATTATGGACAGAGTGGAAAGAGTTTAACTAATGGGTTATGTAGCCTGTATCTGTGGTTTGTGTGACCCACAAAGCATCACCTGACAATGGTGATGTGTCATTGCTTGGTCAGATTTGAGAAGATGGCCAGTGGGATGTACATAGGAGAGCTGGTTCGACTTATTCTGGTCAAGATGGCCAAAGAGGGCCTTCTGTTTGAAGGACGAATAACTCCTGAGCTACTGACGAAAGGGAAGATTGAAACGAAGCATGTTTCTGCTATAGAAAAGTAAGTAATGTAATTACGCATGAAACAATGCAAAGGATACTGTACATTAAACACGATAGTTGAGTGGTCTGACTGTAGACCGATGCTACTTGAAGGAGCAAGGAGGGGCTGAAGAAATGCATGGAGATCCTGACGAGGCTCGGCGTGGAGCCGTTGGAAGAGGACTGCCTGGCCGTGCAGCACGTGTGCACCATCGTCTCCTTCCGCTCGGCCAACCTCATCTCCGCCACACTGGGAGGCATCCTGACCAGGCTGAAGGACAACAAGGGAGTGGGCCGCCTGCGCACCACGGTGGGCATTGACGGCTCCCTCTACAAGATGCACCCGCAGTGAGTATATCAGCACACAGGGGGAGCGGGGGGGAGACGGCTGGCCTCCAAAGCCCTGCCCTCTCTCAACAGGTACGCCCGCCGGCTGCACAAGACCGTGCGCCGCTTGGTCCCGGACTCCGACGTCCGCTTCCTGCTGTCTGAGAGTGGCAGCGCTAAAGGCGCCGCCATGGTGACGGCCGTGGCGTACCGCTTGGCCGACCAGGCACGACAGATCCAGCAGACCCTGGCGGAGTTCCGCCTCACCAAAGCGCAGCTACTGGAGGTGAAGAAGAGGATGAGGGCCGAGATCGAGAGGGGCCTGAAGAAGGACACCAACAAGGATGCCACGGTCAAAATGTTGCCCACCTTTGTGAAGAGTACACCTGATGGAACAGGTGACTACTGACTCATCAGCTCGCTGGGCAACTCTGTATTTTCTATTATCCATAGCTGTATTTGACCTGCAATATCTGAGCAAGATGTTGCATATACTGCAACTTAAGAGTGAACAGATGTTGAATAAGGGGCAAAGCAAGCAATGACTAGTGAAGAGTGGTACTGGCTCGGTTCGACTCTGCTCGCCTGCTTGGTTCTCCAATAACCAAAGGTTATGGATAGCAAGATTTGGTTTTGTCATTTTACAGAAAATGGGGATTTCCTCGCTCTGGATCTTGGAGGAACAAACTTCCGTGTGCTTCTGGTCAAGATTCGCAGTGGGAAGAAGCGAACAGTGGAGATGCATAACAAAATCTACGCCATCCCCATTGAAGTCATGCAGGGCACAGGAGAAGAGGTGCCCTTTTGCTGTGTTCCAATACCATCATTGCAGTTGTTCTCCTAGATATTATAACATAGATGCATTGAAGTGGAGTAAAGCCCAGAGCGGAAACCATTTAGTATACATATTGAAAGCACACTACGTTACTGTGGGTGAATGCATGATTCAATAATGGGTGTTTCATTAACACTACTTTACAGCCTATACCTATACAATAATGATGATTGTAATGTAGTATTAATGAAACGCCCAATCCTGGTGGTTTGGCATTGCTGTACTAACCTGCTTTATAACATCACTGGGCACATCAAAACGAAAGCCCTCTTCAAATGAAAGCCATTAAAACCTTTTTAATCTAATCTCTTAGTTCAAAATACCTCCATAGAGGAACTAAATTGTGTCTGATTTTCAGCTCTTTGACCACATTGTGTACTGCATATCTGACTTCCTGGACTACATGGGAATGAAGAGCGCCCGTCTGCCCCTCGGCTTTACCTTCTCCTTCCCGTGCCATCAGACCAGCCTGGATGCAGTACGTTCTCTCTCGGTGCACTCAAAGACAACGTTATTGGTTAGCATTTAACAGTGCTACCTACCATGCAATATGATGCATGCTGATATAGTGACCTGTGAATTACAGGGCACCCTAGTGAACTGGACCAAAGGTTTCAGAGCCACCGACTGCGAAGGGGAAGATGTTGTGGAGCTTCTACGGGAGGGCATCAAAAGGAAAGAGGTAATGGACAATATCAGCACCATTACTGAAGTGATCCCACTGCAGCAGATGTCATTCGCCTGATATTATATGGGATTCATCACGACACATGCTCTGTTTCTTCATGGCATACCTATACAGAAGAAAACCACTTCTACGGCTTCCAATTAAGTACAGTGGTGAGCCGATGGCTGAAATAGATTAGATCGTATTACTCAAAAGTGGATTGAACCTTTACAAACATTAGCATACATTTTGGGCTTTTCATAAACCATCTCTTCTCAGTTCATTGTATTGATTTCCACCTTATAGATGGAGGATCCTGTAAGTATTAACTGAGAGTGAATTATTAAACCTCAGGTAAAGCAGGGGCTGGTTACGGAGATGTGTGCTAACTGACTTTAATAGCATGCAAAAATGGAAAACATGATTACGCTTGCAGAGACATTATGTCCATTATCATTATTATAATTACATAATTATTTGTATTATCACGCAAACCTCAAGATTTTTAAAGATGTATAACTTTGAAGTTCACCACTAATGCCACATCAATGGGATCAATGTTATTATTCCTACAGTCCTGCTGTGGCTCTGTGGAAGTTAGAATGAAGGAAACGTGTTTGAGATCATCATATAAGGAAAACAACAATTGAGTTACTTCTGTGCATGGCTTATCATGTGCCAATTAATAAAACATTACCTACTTATTAAGTGATGAACAGTAGATGGGCATACTGTTCAAAAACAACAACAAAATGTTTTTGGAAGACAAAAGAAAACACTAAATCTATTCTGATGCATTGAATGATTGCATTGTAATTTAATGCATGATTATTGCGTGAAGGGTGATATCAATTTAGATATAACATAAATGTGCTTTTATTTATGTATATATATATATATATATATATATATATATACACACACATATATATACATATACACACACATATATATATATATATACATACAGTGCTCAAAGTTTGTAATTTAAAATGACTAATAATTAACTTATTATAATAAACATTTTCTTCTTGCTGCACCTAGGAGTTTGACCTGGATGTGGTTGCCATAGTGAACGACACAGTGGGGACAATGATGACCTGTGCATATGAAGAACCAAGCTGTGAGGTGGGGCTTATTGCAGGTAGGCTCCGCTGCCTAAGCTTGATCCTATTGTTACGTATTTTCATTTGATATATTTACTTTTAAATTAGTCGGAAAGGCCAGGAAGGTCAGGGGTTAGAGGCCCTGGACTGGCCTACCTGCAAGCATCTTTAAGCAAGACTAACCCCTATCTATTCCTTGTAATATTATACTCATTGTTAGTCGATTAAAGAGTCTGCTACATCATTTTAATTCAATACAACAAAACGTGTGACCTCTGGGAAATATGGTAAAGGATCATTTGTGTTTGCCACAGTACATGGCCATTTGTACATGGCCATCTGTTTAGTTCTGTAGATGGGGGTTCTCAATTTCTTTTTATCCACAGACCCTAAAAACTGTTCATAGCTCGGGGCCTGCAGCTATCAAAAACGTCTTTCAATAGTATAATAATACCAAGACAATTAAATAGCAGGAGGAACAACAAAGGTATTACAGCATGTGCTGATACATGTATGCATTACATTAAAGATGAATGTGAACCAATGCAGACTGAAAGCAAATGTTGGGTGTCCTCACTGGTGAAAAATAAGAAAACTGCCTCCTGTCAAATCTGCTCTTTAACACATTAGAGCTTTTCTCCTGGGTGTTAAAGACCAGCGTAATCTAGAGTGCATGCTTCTTTTCAGGGACGGGCAGTAACGCTTGTTACATGGAGGAGATGAGGAACATAGAAACAGTGCAAGGAAGCGAAGGCCGCATGTGTGTCAACATGGAGTGGGGTGCGTTTGGAGACAATGGCTGCTTGGATGACATCAGATCGCAGTACGACCGGGCTGTGGATGAGAACTCGCTAAACGAGGGCAAACAACGGTGTGGGAGGCCCTTTCATTCTCTCTCTCTCTCTCTGTCATTTATCACACATCTTCCATGCTCTCGATCTGTTAATACCAAATACAACAACTCAGTTAAAGTGCTTCTACACGACTTTCTGCCAATAGATGTCACACTAAGCGCACAAGCATCTCAGACCAAAACAAATGCCCTGGCCACACACACGCACACACTAACATACACACACGGCTGTTCCGGCTATGAAAACTGCTTTGACAGAACAAACCAGAAATATCTGTCAATTTAAGGAAATGCATATGAGAAGGAAAGAACTAAGAACAGGAGCTTGGATTAAAACATACACAGAAGGAGTGTGAAGTCCTTAATTACTCCACTATACCTTTAGAAAATAGTTGTTTGCTGCTATATTAATGTGTAAAATATGGTATTTAGCACCTTAACTACTAGCTATAAGTTAGCAGTAGCTGTCTTTTCAGACATTGTAGCGAACCTTTAATTTAAAATAGATACCGGTAAGCCAATAAAGGGCGAAAGGGAGAGCTAGTCCAGATGTGTTCTGGGCTTTGAAGCCAATGTACTCCGTATATCTTTGGATTTGGTTTATCCATGTATTCAGTTTGATACACATGCTCACCTTAGCATAGGTGGACAGTAGTAATATTGTTTCCATTCATCCTATGAGGCACAAGACTGATTCGCCACTTACACGCCTAGGGCATTGTTGTTGTGAGTGGTGTTTGGTTTGGTTTGACTTTGGTTGTGTTCCTAGCTATGGAGCCAGGGTTGTGTGGAAGTACAGGATTATGTTTTCAGCACACACAGAGAATGGTAAAATAGTGGAATGCGAGGAGATATCTGGTGAATTTTACAGAAATAATATAGTATTTCTACAAAACCATGGCTCTGTAAATAGGAACACAAACAAAGTGGTGCAGAACACACACAACATTATAATAATAATAATAATATCCTAGTCTTCGCAATGCCTTTTCAATGTGTGCTGTAGAGCATATGGAAAGGACCCTATGGCACTGCAGGGAGGTGTTTTTGTTTTGAGTTTAAAATTTGCATGCTTTCTCAAGATTGACGGTAGTAATGTAGCTCTACCTTTAAGAGAAGTATATATAAAAAGAAAAACTTTCCAGTGGAAATTTGTTAAATAAATAAAAATAATAATTTAGTAGTGGCAGTAATCTAGAAGGATTCAGGTTCACATGGTAACTCAATGAATTCTTGTATCTACAACAGATATGAGAAGATGTGCAGTGGCATGTACCTGGGAGAGATTGTTAGGAACATTCTCATTGACTTGACCAAGCGTGGCTTCCTGTTCCGGGGACAGATCTCTGAGACACTGAAGACGAGGGGCATCTTTGAGACCAAGTTCCTGTCCCAGATAGAGAGGTAAACACACTTAACAAGCTTATGATTGGGTCGTTTTAACATATGGGTTTACACTGGTGAGTGCATTTTAATACCTCATGTGTTTGTGGGTGTATTTGCATATTTACAGTGCATACCTGAGCAGAATTTGTGCTGTGTCTCCTTTGATTAAGAGAAACTCCTTTTAGAGCCTTTGTGTTTGGATTCAAATCCAGCACACGATTAGACAAAGCAAAGCGCACATAGGCTGAATGTGCATTGTGTGTCTGTTACGGGAATTTAACCGCGCTGCCATCTGGCAGATATATAAATTCTACCCCTTTAAGTGGTTGTATGAACACAATGGCACATACAGAGTGCCTATTTATCTTTTTGATCATCACAATTTTTATATTCACCAGTATCCTGGAGATTTGACAGTTTCACCAATACCAACGCTTTCACAATAATGTAGCCTGCTGTAAGGAATGGCAGAGGTGATAGACAAAGTCAACAAATTTTATACATTTAAGCCTACCTTAGCCTCTTGGAACAGCTGTGAGGTATCCAGTGACCCGACTGCTGTTGGCTGACCTTTAACCCCCCCCCCGTAGCGATCGCCTGGCCCTGCTGCAGGTCAGGGCTATCCTGCAGGGCCTGGGACTGGACAGCACCTGTGACGACAGTATCATCGTCAAGGAGGTGTGCGGAACGGTGTCGCGCCGCGCCGCTCAGATATGCGGTGCGGGCATGGCCGCTGTGGTGGACAAGATCCGGGAGAACAGGAGCCTGGACCACTTGGACATTACAGTGGGAGTTGACGGCACGCTGTACAAGCTGCATCCACAGTAAGGACGCCGATAACCAACACTGATAGCATGGTTACTGAGCTACCGTCAACATGATGTAGAAAGTTTAAGCTGCTTTATTTAGTTTTCATGGAATATACTAACGAGGTCCCATTTCAGATGTGAGCAAAACAGCATATAGCGTATGATTATCGGGGTTGTGAATATCAAACACAGGCACTAACTGGGCACTAACCAACTAAATGCTGATTGGCCTAGCTATTCTCTGACAGGGTGCAAACAACAACAGAAAACAGAACAATAGAAATTGTGTTTTTATGTAAACTGACTGAAAGAAATCTACTTAATCAAGAAAATCTATGTGAAACTTCAGATCAGGGTGTTCTCACAAGGCCTATATTCATATTTATCTCAGAAGCAAACTGTGCCTTGAACTACTTTTCCCTTTCTCCTCCCTCCTACAGCTTCTCACGAATCTTCCACCAGACAGTGAAGGACCTGGCCCCCAAATGTGACGTCAACTTCCTGCTGTCTGAGGACGGCAGTGGCAAAGGGGCCGCCCTCATCACCGCGGTGGGCTGCCGTCAGAGAGAGCAGGAAGCCCAGCAGCACTAAAGGGGGCCTCTATGAGCTGCACATTCATATAGACCTTCACCCACCACACTGTCCCCTCCTCCATCTCCCTTTGGCAGCCGTGACTCCACACCCTGAACGCCTGCTGGCTCCTCCCACAACCAGAGCAAGCATACTACATAGGAAATGTATTTATTTATACTGCACAATAGGGTTTATTATTTCAATGTTTGAATATTTTTCTCAATAGCTTGTTGCTAAATGTTTATGTGTGCAATATGTATTGCTAATATTATTTTTATATAGAGGAAATAATGTATTTATACTGCTAGGGCCCTTTTGACTCCCAGATGTCATTAGGCGTTTACACCACAAATCATTCTCTGTGTTTTTTTATTGAAAGAACAAGAGATGCACAGAACTTCAAAAATATTATGGAATAAATTATTTCAAGGCTTGATGCAACTGGTTCAGACTATACCAAAAGGGCTCGCTTAGGGCTGAATTCACGAGTCACGGCTGTTAAAATGTGCATTGACTAAATGTTCACACAATGTTGTAAACTAACTAAATTAAAATGTGTGTATGTAAGTCACCTGCATATTATTAGTCCTGAAAAGCTGCTAAGGTAAATGTATTACCCCAGTGGAAATATTATCAGATTGTGTTTCTTATGCGTGAATTACTGTATTTTAGGTAGTGTGTTGATCTCATCTGAACACTGTATGTAAAAATAATAAATGTTTATTGAACCGCAAGAAAGGAGTGGCTATATGAGCGCTTTTGCCTGCAACTGAGTAATATTAACTGTAGCTTTCATTGTCCAAAAGTATGTATGATACATGCATGCCTTACATCGAGATAAAGAGTAGTCTAGCCTAGTGAATGCTCTCTTTTCTACATCAGTCTAGATTTGTGATCAAAGCAGTGAAATGTAAATTCATTAAATTATATTTGGTTGTGTTGTAATTCAAGTGCTGTCTTTTATTGTTGTTACTATCCGAAGTGTCATGTATAAACAATACAAATCTAAATTGGAATTGAAGAAGTTCAGAGATGTTCAAAATCAACACCTGATAGGTTAAGGGATGCTTGAAGACACAAAATGTTTAAATGTAGAATAGTTTCAGTATGCGTGTCCCTACAGAAAACACTAAGCAACAGTACATGGAGTATATTAAATACAAACAGGCAGGCTACAGATCCAACATTCTGCAAATCTGCAACCAACCACTGTTCTGCACACTGCAGCACAAACTCGAGGGATACGCCTGTGAACATAGTTGCTAGCCGGTTGTCATTTCTTTGTTTACAATGCATGCACATCCATCTCTAAAATCGAGATCTACCGAATTGTCATTCCATTCTGCAGGTATGTATTCAAGATCAGAACAAAGGCAATGACAATATAACTGTCAGCGAGTTAGATCAAAGACGCTCCGTGCAAAAAAGGGTGTTAGCTGGTTAACTGGTAGGCTAGCTGCTATGCCTGCCTGTGCCTTTAATATGCAATAGCTAATGTACTAGCCTGTTAGCATTGCCTTGACGCTTGGAAGCTAGCTTCGGTATTTGTTTAAAATTATTAGCTACAAAGGTTGCCAGTTATAACTGGAGAATTTGTAGTTTCCCGTTTGCTTTCTCTTTTAAGATAAGCTTTTATTGCACAAATACCATAATGCATTGTGTGAAAATGTCTCCGGTTAATTTCTGTAGCTATCATTAGCTACCAAGCGTTAACATATTCCTTTGGTAATAGAGCTAACATGGGCTAGTTTGATAAAGGCAACATTAACACGAACTGACCTACTGTATAACGAACTTACGTTTTTATTTTGCGGTGTCTTACGCATTGTGTTGTTGCTTATATGCTGCTAATATGTACTTACAGTTAAAGAAACATAAGAATATCAGTAGCGACCACCTACTGTGCTAGTATTAAAAAAAAAAGAAAAACGCTGTACGGTACCTCATGCACGGCATATGCACATATTTTAATCAGTGCAGGTGTTCTACTTGCCAGTTGCGCGCATTCTTTTTTTTTTGTTGGACTACTGTACAATTAGTATTTGCTTTACAAACAGTAAACTACCTTCAGCTAAGTAGAAGTTGTTTAAACAAAATGAAATGCATGTGTGTTCTGCAGAGAAGATCTATTGTCATTGCCATATGGTTTTTAACATAATGTGTCCATACAGGGATTTTACAGATTTAGTGACATTTGGGAGAAGGCAGACTTTCCCTACCTCTCACCACAACAAGAAAATCTCTTTATTCACCTGGAATTGAAAGAGAAGCAACTGTAACGGCTCCCCACCGGACTCATGTCCGAGCGAGCGTGAGCCGGTTTCACCGTGGCCTATGCACGGTACCCGTTTCCCTCCCAGCCCTCCACATCCCTCAAACTGACGCAGAACCAGAGACACTTCCCTCCCCTCCCCCACTCCCAGGGCGTCCCCGGCGGGGCCCAGCCGCCCGGCATGGCGTCCGGCACGGAGACCGTGCACTACATCCACCTGCACAACTCTAGCCAGTCAGTGCTGGAGGCGCTGCGCACGCAGCGGCGCGAGGGCCTGTTCTGCGACGTGACGGTGCGCATCCACGACGCGTCGCTGCGCGCCCACGCGTGCGTGCTGGCCGCCGGCAGCCCCTTCTTCCAGGACAAGCTGCTGCTGGGCCACTCTGAGATCTCGGTGCCGCCGCTGGTGCCGGCTGAGACGGTGAAGCAGCTGGTGGACTTCATGTACAGCGGCTCCCTGGTGGTGCTGCAGTCCCAGGCGCTGTGCATCCTGACGGCCGCCAGCATCCTCCAGATCAAGACGGTCATCGACGAGTGCACCCAGATCATCTCCCAACGGAAGGCGGCCGCCGGGGCAGCCGCCGCCGCCGCAGCGGCCGCAGCTGCTGCCGGTGGTGGAGGGGGAGGGGGGGGAGGAGGGGGAGGGATGCTGGGAGGAGTCCTCCCTAAGCAGGAGGAGCGTGGAGGGGGCAAAGGCAGGGAGAGCGGCGGCTCCGGGGCCGGAGGAAGCTGCGCGGGCGGCGGCGGCCCGGCCGTGGGCCCGGCCGGCGGCTATCCCAACTTCTCCAACTTCATGGCGGAGTGCGGCACCGGCGTAGCCGTGAGCGACAGCGGCGGGCCGGGCCCCCTGGAGCAGGCCAACAGCGTGGGCCTGCTGGCCCTGGGGGACATAGGCCCCATGGAGCCGGTCCTCATGAAGCAGAGCTCCAGCTGCACCCAGGACGTCCGCTACAAGCTGCGCGACCTGCTAGCGCAGACGGCTAACGGAGCCGCAGCCGGCGCCGGCACCGCCGCAGCTACTGGCTGCCCGTCCACCGTGGGCAGCGTGGACAGTGTCGGCAGGGACAGTCTCCGTAGCAATGCCACCGACCTGTCGGACGACCTGGTGATGGAGCGCTACAGCGAGGAGGAGGAGCTAGATGGACGGGAGCGAGGGAGGGACGCAGACAGAGACAGAGGGGCGGGGCATAGCCGCAAGCAGAGGCAGCCGCTGCGACTCCAGGTGAGGGGGAGGGGCAGGCGGGCGGTTGCCATGGTTACCGTGGCTCAGGCATGCCGAGCTGCATAAGTGTGCTGTTCTTTGTTGTGTTCTCCCCCACTGGTGCATAGAGCTGAATGTCTCTACATCTAGCACATTGGACAGCAGCTGCACCTCATTAGGGCTTATTACTCAATGGACGTCCACATAGTTAGTATTACTAGCGGCCCAGTGCCACAATGCACTGGCAATGGTCGCAGCCTTAGCACCGTTAGCACTGTTAGCACTCACGTGAGCTCAGTGTATTGACGTTGTCTGTGCAACATCTTTCCCCTTTAGGTGCTAGGAGAGGGTGTGGTCATCAAAGACGAAGGTGTGCAGGACACGGAAGGAGCCGTGTACGCCTTGGAGGATGGCAGACGTGATGCAGGACAGCAGAGCACCCAGGACTCCATGGCAGGCTTTGGTCAGGTGGGCACGATTGCTCTCTGTCTCTCTGTCTCCAAGCACGATGGCAGTGACTGTTTCTATGATCGTGTATTATCTGTATTGCCCTGTGACACACATTCTTTAATTTATCCAGTAAGGCTGCATTTGATATGATGCAGCAAATAGCTCTGAGATTGTCATATATAAAAAGGCAATATGTTTTGTTGCTACTGCTGCAGTGATAATTACCCGTCCAAATGTTCAAACAAGATCTCAAATCTCAGAGAGGTTTTTCTTTTTTTATAAGAATCCTTTCATAGTTATCATTCTGTTGTGTTTTCCTCCAGACTCCTAATGAGCAGATGCATCTAAAGCAGTATACGATGCAGTCTGGTGCATAATGTAGTGTAGGCTATACAGGCAACATCTGCTACACAGTATACATTCAGCTTTGCCTGTGCATATTTTCCAAAGGACTGCATAGAAAACCTACACTTTTATAGAATGTGTATAATTATTTTCTGTGATGTGTGGCATGCAAAAGGGGGTGCCAAGCTTATTGGGGAGCATAGGTTAAAAAAAGGTGAACTGGATATAGGATATATCTCTAATGTGTGTGTGTTTGTTCTAGGATTTCTATGATGAACAGGGAGTGTTTTCTGATAGTTTCTGGTCCCAGAGTGAGTCTCAGGTCATGACCTTTAACCCTAGAGGAAGGGTCAACAAGCCCCTGACTCCGCCCCCAACCACTCAGTCTATCAACAACCAGGTGGGTGCACTATCGCTGCATCATGGTTTAAAGGCATGGTTAGTCATTCTCGAGAGCGCTTGCCAGCTTCGAGCTCAAATCAAAGCAATATCCCTCCGCGGCGCCACCCCACACATTGAAACGCATTGTGAAGTAAGTTAGCGAAATGCAAGAAGATATTTGGTGAATTTGACAAAAAGTGTATTAGCTTACAATTGGCTTGCAATGGCTGACTATACCACGTATAACTGGTAATCACACGTTATAGTGTGTTATAGGTAATAGTCCAAAATAACATAGTTATTTAGCAATCTTTACAATCTTTATGATACCAAACTTTAGTGAAACCCTAAAGGGGAATTCTGGCCACTTGTGAACCTCATCCTATCTGAGGCAATTGGTTGACCAGAATCTAATAATAGTTTTCAGTTAGGGAAAATTACACTGTAGATCAAACAGGACCATCCAAAAAACACTCTCTATCTCTCTCTCTCTCTCTCTCTCTCTCTCTCTCTCTCTCTCTCTCTCTCAAACAAATGCTTTTGAAGGACATCTATGGAGATAATTCACATTGCACATTCCAGTATACTGTAGTGGCATGTACCATAATGTACCTCATGCATGTAATAAGGAGATTACAGTACTTCCCACCGGGTGCCGTCAACAATTTAAGGTTTTGTTTAATTGTCAGAATAAAATGCAGTTAAGAATAGTTTAGCATATTTTCTCAAACATGTAGAATGTTGAGAAGGACCACTGAGAAATCAGTTCATTAGGAGTGTGGTTAAAGTATATCATGTAAGGCTTTTGCTTTACGCTTCTTTTCCGCAGCTTCTTTTCCAGTACCCAGTGAGCCAGTCACAGCCTTCACCATACTTTGTGGGCGGGTCCATGGGCGGGATTGACAGTTTGGCAGGGTCTGAGCCCAGTCAACAGGCTCCGCCCCCAACACCAATGACCCCCGCCCCTGCTCCCACCACTTCCTCCTGCTCTGCGGGCCCCTCCCCTTCGTCCCAGGGATCTGAGACCTCGTTCGACTGCACACATTGTGGCAAATCGTTACGTTCCAGAAAGAACTACAGCAAGCACATGTTCATCCACTCTGGTACGGCATGGCTTAATCCTGTCCTGTGCTTTAAGTGACAATAATAATAACAATGAGAAGCTTTATGTTAGGGCTTGGAGTGCTAACGCGTTAATCTTTGCGATTAATTTGAAACGTTTAACGCGGTAAAAATGATTAATGCTATTGACTCAACACTATCTGTCTCCTTTTAAACTGCTACCTTTTGTGGCGAACTTTGAGAGTGCTGACTGGGCCAATTCATACGAGCAAAGAGACTGGAATACTAGCATGACGACGAAGGACAATGGTGGAGTGTTAGAAGTTACATGTACATTTAAATAGTTTCCTGATGGCGCTTTAGACTGTTTGTATGGTATGTACAGTTTGCAACGCCGAATTAAAATACAACCGAAGCATTCCGACTTCAGTAGCTAATAGGCTACCATACAAAAGCAAAAACACCCAGGTTATTATTGGCATGACTCGAGGTTACAGGATAGAATCATCTCCGTGTGCGTGCGTTATTGTGGTTAAAATGTGTTCGTTGTGCTTCACTTGTGTTACTTTCCAAACATCTGATATAAATGTCATATGCTGCTATATTACATAGCAGCAAACCATTTCTTTAGCGATTCCCAGCCCTACTTTATTTGTATAGCACATACAAGACTTGCGGCAACGTAGCAGACTATTGTATGCACATTTTAAATGAGGGAACAATTTTTTTCCACATTATTTCAATATTCTGGTTATATATTATGTCACAGTAGGGATGTCACAAGAACCGATACTTCGGTACCAAGACGATGCTAACATTTTGAAAACATGACGGTACTCATTTTTGTACAGTACCGTAGATACCGGAAATCATATGTGGACGCGTACGGTACCATGGAAGTGCTCCGCCAACATTCGTCGAAAAGAAAAACAGCAAGTAGGCTAATTTGCGCTCCAGGGGCATTATCAGAGTAATACATTCACAAAAAAACAATACGGTACCTTAAGATACGCAAACACCTTTCCAGCAATAGTTTCCATCTTATCAAACTTTACTGGCTGAGTAAAAAGTTCCGCTATTGTCATTTGACATCAATGGTTCATTGATAAGCACATCGCCTGGCGAAAGTGAAAGAAAATCGGCCTTGAAGCGAATAAAATATGTAGGACTATGTCGCATATTTGTGTTGCAAACATTCTCGTGTGTATGTTGTAATTTACTACATTGCATTTTAACCGACGCTTTTTCGCCTCGCGCTTTCGATACCTCCAGACCGCTGACCGGGATCTCGGTAAATGTTTACCCGCCCTAGAAGCACTCTCGTGCGGGCGCCAAGTCACGGAGGTCCCGGTGGTACTTCCACGGAGCCCCGAGCAGGCTACACAAAGCCACAGACTTCAGACTTCAATAAGCATCGGACATTATACCATTCATGTATGTACAGACAACATTACAAGTAGCCAATCCCATGGCACATACTGTAGATAACCCTCCAGTCTCAGAAGTGATGACATTTGACTTTATATTTGATGGCAGTCTCAGCATACAACGTTATGAGCTTGATATACTGAGCTTTATATAACTGGTAATGTACTTAGCTAGGCTACATAAACAGTTAGAGCCTCATTTAAGTATATGTGAATATTTTATAATATAATATATATTTATTATATAAATAATTTAAAAAAAATTTTTTTGCCCCGTGGTATCGAAATGAGTATAGAGAACCGTGGAATTTCACTGGAATTGGTATCGACTACTACATTTCTGGTATCGTGACATCCCTATGTCACAGACCCCTCAAAACCATCTTGTGGCCTCCCAGGTGGTTGTACACCCTTATTGAGAACCACTAGATCACAGTCACCTTACCTGAGTTTTCTCTGTGTGTGTGTGTGTGTGTGTGTGTGTGTGTGTGTGTGTGCAGGCCAAAAGCCCCACCAGTGCTCCATCTGCTGGCGCTCCTTCTCGCTGCGTGACTACCTCCTGAAGCACATGGTGGTGCACACGGGCGTCAGGGCCTTCCAGTGCACCGTGTGCGGCAAGCGCTTCACCCAGAAGAGCTCGCTCAATGTGCACATGCGCACCCACCGCGCCGAGCGCACGTTCCAGTGCAGCGTGTGCCACCGGGCCTTCACCCACCGCACACTGCTGGAGCGCCACGCCTTGCAGCACGCCCACCACCACCACCACCACCACCACGCATCCCCCCAGGGCCCCCCCGAGCCCATGACCTCCCCCCCCAAGCATAGCCCCCCCGCCCTGGGAGGGCCCTCAGGTCTGGCTGCTGCAGGAGGCATCATTGCCGGCCACGGAGCCTCCGCCACATAGAGAGAGCGAGCGAGCGAGAGCGCATGGTGAGCCCAGCCTTACTTGGTCCTAGCCATCTTTGATGATGACTTGTCGCTTTGACTGTTTGGGACACTACAGGGGTGCAACATACACATTTCACACCCTGTTTGGGCAAGGTTGTACTTCTTAACATGTTTCCCACATCGGCGTGTGGAGCGTACGGAGTGTCAGGGCCTGGAAAACGTTAATGGTATCTCTGAACGTGTAGAAAGCCGCTCTACAGTCAAATAGTTAAAGTGGTAGTGTCTTAGGTTAGGTGATTCCCAATGTATTTGAAACCCTCCCTGTTTAGGCATGGTATTTCTATATACTGTATGATGTATACATGCAGAATACCTCAGCATGGTCAACCTCACACCCTGTGTTGTGTGTGTGTGTGTGCGTGTGTGTGTGTGTGTGTGTGTGTGTGTGGGTGCAGGGAACAGCTGTTGGGACTCTGCCCCATGTGGCCAATTAATACACACTACCACTTTCAATTTAGATAAATGCCCATATTAAAATAAAAAATGCGTAGGAATATTGTTAAGACGTATATAAGTATATTAGACCGTATATACAGTACTATGTAAAAAAAAATAAAAAAAACTGACATTAAAGCTATTAATCTGTATAGTGTTTGCAATACACTATTTAACCAAGTAAACACAAAGTACATTGTGTGTATTTAGTTACATTTATATTATGAGCATATGAACACTTCTTGTCCAGATAAATAGCTTTAACCATAACTGTATTAGTTGGCCAATGACTTTTGCACAGTACTGTAGATATATATTGCATAGAGTCACCAAAGAGGATAGGATAACAGGGCAGGTTTTAAGTGTGTATTGCAGCAGGGATTCAGAGATGCTCAGTGGACTCCGGTCTGGACGTAGCCATCATAAGACATTGAGGGGAGTATCAGTTCGTGACAAAGTGTGATTGTTAAGTGCACACAGTGACAGCACTGCCGCAGTAGAGATTTTAAGCGATTCTCAATGGTTAGACATCACATTCTGTACAATTACAAAAGCTTGTGAAGTTTGACAGGGGCACGCCAAAGCGATTCACGAGGAAATCAAATTGGAGCTTTGGGTTTGGTAATTAATGAGAAAATGAAGAAGGACGTAGATATGTTTTAGAAAATACAGTACATTGACCTTTTACACAAACATCCTGGAAGCATGATCGTGTGTGGGTCAGGGTAAATGTTTCCAGGAGGACATTCGCATCAAGCCTCATTCATATGGATTGTCCTACGGACAGTCACCGTACATTATCACACGTCATCAACAAGACAGACATACATACATTCATTGTTCAGCGTGGCAGACATCATCGCTGTAGCAACAGAGCGACTAACCTTATACGTCAAGCAGAGGGTTGATCCCTTTCGCTCTTGAAAGTGGATCTAGGTAGTTTGGAGAGAGTCTTAAGCTACGTTCAGACTGCGGGATCCATCGCTGCTCATCAGATTGTTTACATCAGCTCTACAATGTAACGCATATCTTTTACCCATACAAACATAAGCACACATTAGGCTACTTGGAGGCTTCTAATCCTTTTAGGAGCCCAAACCTTTATCACGGTATCTGTAATTTGATATACTGTAATATCAATAAGTTATGTTCATGTTTATGTAGTGTTTTTTTTTTTTTGGGCGGGGGGGAATGATTCAAAGCTACGTTCAGACTGTTGTTTATCAAATGTTTGTGTGCATGCACTTTCTTTTTTAAATTTTACCTTGTTTTTCTAACTTATCTTAATTCAAGGCCATTATCTAAACAGCTATAATGTCATATACTCCACTGTGCCTCTACTGATAATGTGCAGAATATGTTTATACAGTTTTTTGGTCTTTTTTTTTAAACATTTTTTTCTTATTTAGAAGACACTTTTATTATAATTACAATAACCCCAGGATTCATCTGGGCGTGTGTGCGGAACGTTCCGGCTCCGACGCGGCCTCCGGAGCTGATCGCGGCCACTCTATTCAATGCTTTCACTTGTGCTTGTTGGAAGCGTCCCAGAAGCGGCTCTCCGCTCGGCTTCGTTAAAGATAGGAGTCGTGTCTATTTGTGATGGATGCCGCGAGCAAGCCGCTTCACTCAAATACAAAATACAATAGAAATCGTGTTAAAACTCTGCAGACTCTGGATCGTATTCTACTTGACTACAATGGTGGCAGGAGGCCAGAAGTGGAAGGGATTGACATTTGGCACGATGGGTTAATTTTCTAAATTAAAAACAGTTATATAACACCACAAATCCTTTCTATAAAGACAATTACAGTAAGGACCATAGTGTGGATATATTTGCAGTAGTTTTTGGGAGTAGAAGTGAGTGAAAGCACGTCAATGTTGGACAGGCAAAGTTGTTTTGGTGATCTCGCCAATACAACTTCCTCGTAGCGCTACGCTTCTGAAATGCTCCCGGTGGAAGTTGGCGCTTTGAGAAGACGGAAGAAACCCGCGTCGGAGCCGGAACGCAGCACGCACACACGGCCGGTGGAATCCCAATGTGAGACTGTCAATAGCAGATGCACCAGCCATACATTAGTCATCGTTAGTAAAACAGCATGTTAGCCAGCCATCGGTAGAGACCTTACCTCAACTATAACTAGATATGTTACTGTATACCTCAAATTTGTAACATCAGCAATTATATCGTAATAGCTAGAACAACAAGTTAAAGGCAGTCATAAGATAAGAGTTAGATAGGTTGTTAGTTACAACTAGTTACATCTTGGATTTAGTTTTTACTGCAATTAAGGTTAGATGAATGAATATGGTGACTATAAGGTGGAGAGGTCTGTGGACAAGAAGCTCAGGTGGACTCAAGAGTCTTGTAGGTAAAGCAGGTTATACATTTGTTTAAGCCATTACTCACTGCCTTAGCCTGCGTACCTTGTGAGATGCAGTGGAGAGTAAGTCCATATTTGAAAAAGTCAACCAGATTGTCGAGCATTAGATCAAAACCACAGGCAGTTTGATCTGACATGAGTGCACTGTGGATCTCGGACCACATGCGAACACACACACACCTTAATTTGGGCTATGTTTAGACGGAGTCTGAATGTAACCAAGCAGTTGGAAATACATGTTCTGTGGACCGATTAGAAATACACTATGTGTGTCGTGGGGACACCTGACTTGGGACACTGCTGAGCTGCAGTCTGAACGTAGCATTAGAACACTCTGGGGAAAGGAAACCCATCATCCGTCAGACAGCTTTGTACTATTTTACACAGACACCACAGGTTGGCCCTGGTATCATATTACCTCAAAACAGGATGGGCCTTCCATGGCTCAGAGGACACTACTTTGAAACACATTTGAAATGTTTGGAAACATTTCTGCATGTTTTAAACACAAACACACACATACATACCTACAATTACCTCTGTAGTCCAAAGACAGGCATTTTGCTTCTCATATTTTAAGCTACATCAAAAAAATTACTGAAAGCTAAAATAGATTTGTTTACTTAAAAAACATGCTAAAGAAATCTATGTAAAAAAAATTGTGTACATCGCTATGTTAGATTTGCTATTTGTTGTTAATGTGATACTTTAATGCAGAATTAAGATAGACCATTAAAAAGAACTTTATAAAGTGAAAGAGCCATTCAAACTAAGTTCAACTTAGTTGAATAATTATGACAAATCAATGAATATTATCAGGTTCTTATTGAGTGTATGCTACAGTAGGTTGTTTTATTGGGGGGAGGGGGGGGTGTTGTGTTTAATAATTGGGAATGCTTTGTTGTGAAAAGAGAGGGTTTTTTTGTTTTGTTTTAGTCAAACTAAATGAACAAGGAAAAAGTACAATCACCCCGACAAGTTTTGACTAAGTCAAAGCAGTGGTAATGCTAGTTATCACATTAATATTTATTATTACAATTTGATCTCTCTATGCACAATTACTTTTGCACATTATGTTGTTTAGACATAGATGTGCATTATAGTCTAGTGACCTCGCAGGCAGGAGGTTGTGGGAGGCAAGATGCCTGCTTGCTAGGCTAATAGTAATTGTACTCGTTGTTTTAGATAAAAGCATCTGCTACTGCAAATGACCTCATTCTAATTCTAAAATGTTATCCCCTGAAGTATTTTGGCCCACCTAAAAGGTGATCTTTAACTTGTCCTGGCTTTTTGCCCATTCATATTTAACAATACAATAATAAAATGCCATACATTTGCTAAATATACAGTATTCTGAACTTTTCCTTAGCAATGAAAGTTTTAGTGCATTTTGTCTGAGGCGGACCTTTGTACAGTACTGTAATATGTGTGCTTTGAATCCGTGTCAGCGCATTGTATCGTACTGTGTAATGCCTTTTTCTTTGTGTTTTATTGGGAGGGGAAGTGAAAATTGTCAATTTTTTACATTAATATTTCTTTAAGAGAAGTGAAATATGTCATTAAAAAAAGTCATTTTATATAAGCACTGGTCATTGTAAACCACATCTTTTATGTATTAAGAGACTAAAGGCATGGTTTAACTTTTTATGAAAACATAGGTGTTGTACTCAATGAATTAACAGAATTTTAAAATAAGTGATTTCAATGATTTTTTTTTTCTCCAAATAAAGTCTTATGGCTGCAAGCCAAATGGTTGTCTTACGTCATCTTATTTAATTGAAAGACTGACAGTAACGTGACCGTGATCCTCATGTACTGTAATTGAATGTTAAATAAACATATAGAATAGTATACACTACACACACCAATTACTACATTTAGGCTTTCTATTTGCCTACCTCAACAACATTTAGTAGCAGGTGTTATTTGACCGTATTCCTCAATTATTGTCCTACTGTTTATCTCCTTATTTATTGGAGACTACATGTTTTACTTTTCTTTCTTGGGGCCTGAAGATAATCCCAGCCTTTGAAGGACTGGCTGGCTGGGGCTGAACTCTGGCCAGAAGGCATCTGTCTCTGGACAACATCTGTTCCTGTTACTCTCTTTCTCCCAGCATGCCACGGGCTGTACAGCCTCTCCCAAAGGTGGCCTTTTGTATTCCCCCTTTGTCAGTTCCATCATTGTCTGCTGAGGTCTGTTCCCATGATGCTGTGAGGTTATAAAGCCCTTCAGTGTTAGGCTGCAGATTTACAGTTATGTATATCTGTCATTTTTAACCAAAACAATCTGCATCTTTGTGTTATAAACAAATACAAATCCATGATTGTCATAACGCCTAACAATATTAGGTTGTAATTAGTTATTTAATTAACAGACTATAATAGGACCATTTGATTATTTTTCATAGACTTAAATTTATGTTTTTTCTTGAACATGTGGAATATTTCTAATTTCTGAAAGGGATTGGCAAAAGGTTGGCAGCCCTTTACATTTAAGTTTAAGTTAAGAGCCATTACCTGACTTGTCCTTTAGGAGTAATTGTAGCAATGCTAAATGTAGCTGGGGACAGTGTTTGTCTTTTTTCAAGAATATATTCCCCACCCTCAACCCTGTCTCCAGGGAGATGTGTTCAAACTGCTGGCAGAAGCCAACTGTGTCTGCATAGAATGGCCCAGCACGGGGTAACCGGGCGATGATAGCAGATGTTACTGAGTCACTTTGCTCACAAACTGCACACAAGTACTTTGAATGAACAAACCAGTGTTACACATGAGCACATGTAAGGTTTAATCATATTTATTTGGAAAAATAGTAGCTAATTCCTTCATTCACAAACAGCAAAGGAGACAGGAGCATAACAATTTGTACAATCCCTCTTAAATAACAATTAAAAAGTCCCATTGACCTGAAGTGCCTTTGCAAATATCATTAAAACCAACTTAAATAATCATAACATCACAAATATACAATAATACAAAATAATAATAACAAACTCATTAAATTAACTTAAATTAAATCATAATTTTAAATGATAATGTTTTTCTCTTTTTTTTTACAAAAGGACTTTATGTATAAAAAAACGTACCAACATTTTTTTTTTTACTTAAGACAAAGGTTTTTGTGTTTAAAAAAAAAATAATAGTATGCAATAAATGGTTTGGAGGGCTTATGGGGAAAAGCACTTCAGTTGAAACAGTGACCAAGCATACATATAGCTTTCACTGATGGGAACATTACCCATGTGAAGAGCCTCTGAAAAACAGGCCAGTATGGCCAAACATCCACCGTTTGATGCAGTTCCTGCCTCAGCAAAATAGGCCTGGGTGCAAATGTTGCAAAAACAAGACTTAACAGTTTCCATTTCATTGGCTGGTCATAACATTGTTACATGTCACATTGGCTTATATTGTAACATTGTTGCATATCACACTGACTGATACTGTAACATTGTTGCATTGTCACTGCCATGTCCATTCTACCATCTTGTTACAAAACACGTTTCTATATGCCACAATATCAATGGCAAAACAGTTCACTTTGAAAAGTACAGCTTTATACGTTTTTGCCCTGCCAGTTCCTATCCCACAGGCTGCAGCTGCCTGCGCTTATTTTCCAGTAGAGAACCAGCTCACTCTGAATATCAGTTAAACGTCTCAGTATCAGCAGCAGTCTCAAGGAGGGACACCTCCCCCTATGGTAAGAGCAGCATTTGAAGGAGTATAAAAAGTCTCCCATAGAGCAAATGAGCAATGGGCAGCCCATTGGTGGCTTGTTAAACCTGTACAAACAAGGAAATAACCATTAGTGTTTGCTTGGAAACATAACATCCAGCTAAGCTACTGCAAATATATTATTATTATTATTATTATGAGTTAATATAAATATTAACTGATACTAAAACAACAAATTAAAATCAAATACACTCACCTCAGTTGCAATTATACATTCATCCTTCTCCTCAGACATGACAAACACAGATTTGTACTTGGTGTCCGCACATGCAGACATTTCTTGGGCATTCTTTTCTGATGCATCGCTTTTTGGAAGAAAAACAAAAACAACGTTAAACTTATTGTCAGTTGACGTACAGTAGGAACACACGGGCAGATGATGAAACATTTAACACGTACCTTTTTAAACGTTTGCTGCGTTTCTCCTCGACCTCAAAGGAGTCCAGAGCCTGACACTTGTCCTCGCAAGCTGCCTCCAACATGGCTTCCTTAGCTGCCTGCTGGTAGTCAGCCTCATGTACCAGGTTGTAGTCTGCCGGGGCGTGGCGTGCTTTGTAGCTCCTCCGGGGCGGGGAGCCCAGGTCCGGGTCACCGCACAAGTCCATCTTCTTGTTGATGTTCTTGACGCCGCCGCCGGGCACCATGTTGACAGCCACATCCTTGTCGCCACGGTGACAGTTGTTGGTCAGGTTGTTGATGGTTTCTCCTTCCGGCGCGACGCTGTCGCCGTGGCCGCCGTGCTGGGCTTTAGAGCGGAAACATCCCACCAGCACGGCACACCCTGCTAAAAGCAGGAGCACCAGAGCCACGCCCGAGCCCACCGCCATCCAGGGCACTTCGGAGCCGCGGATCGCCACGTGCTCGGGAAGCAGGAACTGGCAGTTCCGCCCGCCGTAGCCGGGAACGCAGGCGCAGACGTATCGGTTGTTGCGCTCGTGGCAGGTGGCGCCGTTGTGGCAGGGGTTGTGTTCACAGCGGCTGATGGGGGCGCTGCAGTTGCGGCCCGTGTATCCCGGGGGGCAGCTGCAGGTGTAGCCGCTGGGGCCTTCCTGGCACGTGGCTCCGTTCTGACACGGGTACGAGGAGCACTCATCCCCAGTGTGGTCACAGTTCATGCCTGTGAAGCCCTCTGGGCACTGACACAGGTACGAGTTGACCAGGTCAACACAACGAGCGCCTGCGGTTGGAGAGAGGAGGTCAGCGTGAATATGCAGTGGAGAAAGAGGGTGCCACATGCTCCCCCTGCTGGCGGGCCTTACCGTTGGAACAGGGGCTGGAGGTGCAGTGGTCGATCTTTTTCTCACAGTTGAAGCCGGCGTATCCGGTGGGGCACTGACAGAAGTAGCCTCCCTCGGGGTTGTCGGTGCAGCGGCCACCGTTAAAGCAAGGCCCGTCGCCACACGTCATGGCGCTCAGCTCGCAGTTGTTGCCATAGAAGCCCGGCGGGCAAGCGCACGTGTATGTGTTTTCCATATCCTGTAGATGGGGGGGGAGAAGGAAACAACATAACTCAGACATGAATCCTAAAGTATGATGTTCTGACTCTGGGATGGAAGCCCCTTATCAGTGTGACTACAGAAAACAACTGTCTGAGACAATAACTTACAGTGCAGCTTCCTCCGTTGCGGCAGGGGTTCCCAGCACATTCGTTGACTTGGATCTCACAACTGGCCCCAGTGAAGCCTGGCCTGCAGGAACAGGTGTAGCTGCCCTGGCCAGTGTTGCTACAAGTGGCTCCATTCATGCAGGGCTTGTGGTGAGTGCAGTAGTTGAGGTCTGGACAGACACATGGACACATGTGGATTAGCCTTGGCGACACACAAAGCACAACACCGGCAACGGTGATCCTTGCATGTAGATGTTCAACGCCACAGCTCCCAGGGTTAGGATCCCTGACATGGCTACATTTTGAGAAATATTTTATATGTATGGATAATACTTTCCTGTAGATCTGGAAATAAATAGGTAGTAGATAGATACAATAGATAATAGATAGAAAACAGATAGTTTTAAATAGGCTACTCTTATAGCAAGATATTTCAGCTTTATGGAAATTTTTGAATTTATTTTAAACACAAAAAACATTTTCCAGAGATTTCCAAAAACCCTCACAGAGCGTCTATCTACATGCATTCTGTGTTCCAGCACTGTATTACATCTATCTACATGTGTTCTGTGTTCCAGCACTGTATTACATCTATCTACATGCATTCTGCGTTCCAGCACTGTATTACATCTATCTACATGTGTTCTGTGTTCCAGCACTGTATTACATCTATCTACATGCGTTCTAAATGTTCCATTCGTCAGTAGGACTCACCTTGGTTGCAGAACAGCCCACCCCAACCCTCCTGACAGTTACACTGCCAGGGCTGCTGGCACGTCCCGTGGAGGCATCCTGGGTAACGGATGCACTCGTCACAGTAGCGACCTTTAAACCCCACCCTGCATCTGTGTCAAAATAGGGTCACATGGTCAGTACACTCAGATGACATCACCCTGCTCATTAACTCATTACCATTAACATAATATACACAGTACTAATAGTATATTCTGTTGATCAAATTAGGTCAGATTGGTGAACTTACTTGCATTCTCCTGGTTTCTCGCAAAACCCATGCTCTTCATCACACCCTGGCAAGCAGATTGCTAATTAGGAGGAGGGGAAAAACATGAATAAATAAACAAATATATAAACATATTTTCTTGTTTGTCCTGTGGTGTATAATCAATCACCTAAAATTAGGCTAAACAAACCATTGGCTGATGCTGAAAATAATTGTTCCTCTGTCCATGCAATAGGCTACTTTCCTACTTCTTAGACAAAGAAAGAGAGGGAGCATGCTTAAGCATGTGTGCCTCTCTCTCTCTCTCTCTCTCTCTCTCTCTCTCTCTCTCTCTCTCTCTCTCTCTCTCTCTCTCTCTCACGCGCGCACACACACACATAGAGAGAGAGAGAGACCCTTTTTTCTTCGCTGTGGGTCAAAACTCCTTTATTCATTCTGTGCACACAACTCCCCTTAATGTCTCGGATTGGGACAGATAAGAGTGGACAGCTGGCGAGTATGTTGCCAGTGCGCGACAGCTGCTCTATTGTCTACTCTCTCCCGGCAGCTGCCCACTTCAAACAATACCTCATCCGCTCCAACCAATAAGCGTCCAGTGCGTTCCCAGAGTAGCGAATCGGACGTAGCATGCAAATTTATGGCACGCGTGAGATTATTCCGAAAACTTTCCTCAAACTAATCTGAATAAATCATTGCTCGTGTGTGTGGGAGTGCCTTGTTTTCACACAACTTGTTTTGAGTGACTTCTGTTGCTCTGATTAGCTAACTCTAATAAAATTGACGCCAAAAACATGACTTAATAAATATTTCGTGGATTTCACCCAATAGTCTAGGTGTACTGCTACTTCTTTACACTGTAAAGTGATCAAGACGGCAGTTGCTTACGTTCTGTGCAGTACTGTCCCTTCCAACCCGCGTCGCACACGATCTCGCCCCGTTCTCCACAGGTGAAGTGACCGAAGGCATCGTCTCTTGGGCGGCAGAACACAGAGCAGCCGTCCCCGTAGTAATGCTCGTCACAGACAAAACGGTATGAGTACTTTAACTCGGTTCTTCCCCCTGTATGGAGGTCCTGGGACCATTCCTCTCCCACTGTAAGGTGCCTCTGTGTGGTCATGGTGCTGATAACGCGTTCTGGGTTCTCTACAATTAGGACAGAATAAAGGGAACGTGAACATGAAACATAAACATATTACATGTATACATAAAACATTTTACATAACTGTGAAAAAAATAAAATAAACACGTTGTACCGTTCAGTAAGCAGTGTATATGTGTTTATTACCTGTGGAGAGATCGTCTTTGGAGTCAGTGTGTAATGCCTCAATGATCAGCGAGAAGGTCCCCTGAGAACACAAATGGCTTCATGAGACAGGTGGTCAGCGGAGATGTGGCGATAACATCAAGCATGCCCGAGGCGATTGTTCCTACAGCCACTTTGTAGAATGCTGTTTCAAATGCTTAACCTGATCCAACAAAAGCCCTGATAAGCGGTAGGCCTATAGCCTATTTCGAGCCTCCACTAGTTCAGCAACATGCTTTTACGCACGATTACGCGCGATTTTACAAAAGCGGCGTGAGGTAGGTTTTCATCTACGGGTTGTTAAGAAAACGATAACAAATTGAGGTTACTCACCGGCCACGTAAAACCGAAATTTATTTTGACAGGGTTGGCGAAGGAACTCTCTGGAATGACTTCGGGAACTTGGAATGAGTTGGAGCCGAGCACGGGTGTCACAGCGCCGCCGTAGGTGCAAGGTGGTTCTGGCGATGCATTTGGCTGATAGTGTTTCAGGCAAATTCTGAAAAAGGTTTTACATTCGCACTGCTGTTGGAACGAGGAAGCAAGACCTCCCTTGCAGCAGTTTTTGTTCCCCTGTACGCCTTTCTTGTTTAAGAACTCTTGTAGCTTCAGTTCAAAAACTCCCGAACAAAACCCCTGCCGAAACAAGAAGTGTGTTACACAAAGCCCAGTGATGCTATTTTAATGTGCACCGTGTTGTATGGTGCTTGATAAAAGACACTTACCTGGCACAGAAAGATGCTCATAACCGCTGCAGTGAGGAGGATGGCTCGCCCCATATTCAATAAATAAATAAATAAATAAATAAATAAATAGTAAACAGTCTCGGAGCTAATATGCTCAGTAAGGCTTCCTTTTCAGTTCCGTTCGCGGCTCTGTGAATGATGCATTGAGCACGTTAGTTCACTCCTCACAGGGTTAAAAACCACTATGTTTTCATTTATGTCCCATGAAACAAAACGGTAAATCCAAGTAAAAAAAAAACGTAATAAATAGATCAATGCTGTAAGGTCGCGAAAACTGAAGTAAAAGTCCTCAAATTCCGTTATAATGCGATAATCCAGTCCTAGAAAAGTATTTGTGTCGGTTCTCCTTTCTTCGAACAGAAGAAGGCGACAAATTTAGGAAGTTGCTTTTGTGTTTTCTTGGTCTATCCCAAAGACAGATTTGTCACTGATCCAACATTTCTGCCCCCACCTTCTTTATAACGTCTTTCCTCCACATCAACTGTTCTGTCTTCTTGAGCGCAGGCCGCCTGTCGCCAGTTTTATACGGCTTGGCGCATGCTATGGTAATAACATGCAAATGAACCTATGCCCCCCAATCTGGCCCCGAGAATGAACAATATAGTACCCAGCAACCGTGCTCTGATCACACAAGATAGTAGCCTATTTGACAAGAAGGGAGTTGTGGGAAAATATTTTCCACCAGCTACTACCAGAGTTGTTGAGGCTTTAGTTGTTTTTTTTAGGCATGCGTTGTTTTTAACGAAAAACGTTGTTGCTCTTTCAATGAAATACAAAAATTAGTATAACAAGTTTTGGAGAAATGATAAGAGTAATTAAATTCGTCTTTTAGAATAATTATTTCATAGTGGTGTTGGAAAACTTGGTTTGGCATATAGGCTACAGTATAATTAATTTACCAAATGTTCTTTTGTTGTTGTAACGGTGGGAACAAAATCACTGCTATGAAAACATTGAAAACATTCCTTGGCAGAGTTGTGTGAAGATGAACTACCAACAAACGTACATTTGTATAGACTATTTTTCTAAGAGAATTGAAAATGTGTGCGCGCGTGTGTGTGTGTGCGTGTGTGTTTGGTTGTGTGCAAGAGAGAGAGAGAGAGAGAGAGAGAGAGAGAGAGAGAGAGAGAGAAAGTAGGCTGTGTGCTTGCACGTGTGCATAGTGCGTGCCTTTGTGTGTAAGCGTGTGCACGCCAGAGAGTCGCTCGCGTGGCCGTCCTGGGGGCACTTTGTTGGTCTATTGTGTGTTGAAGGAATAAGTTTGCTCTCTCTCTCTCTCTCTCTCTCTCTCTCCCTCTCTCTCCATAT
>JAODUH010000001.1:114077-139036 GCA_027564835.1 Typhlichthys subterraneus | reverse complement strand
ACACAGAGGGACAGGCAGACACACAGAGACACACACACACACACACAGAGACACAGAGGGACAGGCAGACACACAGAGACACACACACACACACACAGAGACACAGAGGGACAGGCAGACACACAGACTAGCCCTATACCCTCACCTTCACCTTGTCGCGCCGTAGGCAGCAGAACTGGCAGTTCTCATCAAAAGACCAGTCCGACACGCCCTGGGTTTGGCAGTCTGCAAAACACAGCACAGCACACGTGTATTGTACAGGAGTCCAGCGCCACCAAGCATCCTCTCTGCTTATCAGGAATATGGTTCAAAATGAAACATATGAATAGCATATTAGTAATTGTCAATGCTTTATATTTGCAGTTGATAGAACTGAACCCACACTGATAAACAAACAAAATATTTTCCTCTTCCAGTCTCTTCTCCTCCATATATACAGTATATTTTTTTTTTCTCCGGTATATCTTCTGTAGAAATAACAGAAACTCAGGTGTCGTGATAATGGAACACTCGACGAGCAGCGGCAGAGGGTTTCGACCTCGTGGTGTGTGTGTGTGCGCGTGTGCGCGTGTGTGAGAGACAGATGCAAGCGGCAGTACGTGCCTGCAGAGCCATTACCTGAAACTTTAACGCAACATGAGATGATGTCCAGGGTGGGGGCGGGGGGTGGCTAGGGAAAACAACTGTTTGGTTGATAGCAAAAAGAAAAGCCTTTGTCCAATTAATCTAAGTGAGAGAAAAGCGACAGAGTGGTCGTTGCCATGGTGCCTCACTTCCTTTGAAACTGTTCATTCCAAACCATATCGGCGGAAAATAAGAGAGCATAAAAGAGGCATAATTTACAGGGAGAGGGAGATAGCCAGGGAAATAACAAGATGAGAGACGTGAGAGCGGTAGAGAGGGAATGAACAAACACAAGGAAGGAAAATAACACTGGAACAAAGTTTGTTTTGAATGAGACCATTATGTACAGTGCTGTTGTTGTTTGTCAATATCGCATCATTGTCCAAACCTTTTTCTGCCCCTTCTTAAAGAAGTGGCTCATTCCTTCTTCTCCTTCCTAACTAACTTATTTGACTGTAATAGCTATGATAACATAATATCATAAAACCTGGGATGACGGACTATATACTATACAGTATATGTGATATGCGATTGCGCATATATATATATATATATATATATATACTGTATATATTCACTCACTGAATATTACAGTACTGTGTGCTAGACTCAGTACAAACGCAGGTTCTAACAATTGTTTAAGCACTACTTTTCTGAAAGGAAAAATGAAAACCAATAACAAAACCACTGGACGGCAGAATAGATGGTAATGGTGGCATCTCTATGGCTAAAGGTGGGTAGTGCTTTAACCCTGTGTTTGTGCCAATTAGCTCTAGTCCCACTGCTAACTTGACCAGGTGTGGTCCTATGTGAGTGTGCTCCTTTGCACGCAATACATGAATGTTAAATTATATAAATTCTGAAGCTGACTGAGCTACAAATATGATTCCCGCCATAATGACCTTGTTTCGAGAGAGAGAGGGAGAGAGAGAGAGAGTTTGAGTTTTAACAACACTTTAATTAGACAACAGTATATTCCATTTTATGTTTCAATGTTATGATTTACATAGAAAATATAATCCCATCTTCATTGACTGTAAACAAAGATCCTTTATAATCCCACACCTTCTTAACTCCCCCACATCACCCATCATGTTATAAAAAGTATATTCTATACTATATATATACAAATATGATTCCCGCCATAATGACCTTGTTTCGAGAGAGAGAGAGAGAGAGACTATAAAGATGACAGGGAGAAGTGTAAAACAGCAATCAATCCACTGTCCTTAAGTATGCTGTAACCATATGTTTGTGGTTGCCTATAGGTTCATGTTTATTTGTGCCTCATTTACAACTTATTTTTTATTATACTAATCTGACCTAAATGGCAATACCACAATTGGCATGAATACTGCCATTGCGTACCATTGCCACAATGCATAAGAACATGTTTGCTGTAACAAGTAAACATTAATGTAGTCTGTAGTATGTCAAGTAGTCAATTTATGTGAGTAAATATTTTAACCCAATTTGTATAACGTGTTAGAGAGATAAACAAAAATAAGTACTGTACATTTACCTTGAAAAGTGAAGTCTTTTACTACTCCTGGTCCAAACAAGCCTTCCAGGATGCTTTCAAAGCCTATGGTGAAGAAAGGTATGTCATTTTGTGTTGTCACTCAGACAGTGTAAGACACTCTTCCACTTCTTAGACGGAGTGTGATGCAAATTAACAAAGAAACTGCAAGACAAACAAAATAGAGCAGGATGCTTGTGAATTACATTTTGTTTCCACATATAATACATTTACATCAAGAAAATAATATTAATATAAAGCAACTCATCTTATTTATGTGGCATTCATGTTAAAACTGGTTTATCTTTCTTTTTTGCATTGTGATAATTGCAGATTACCAGATAATACAATGGAAATTGCAGCCTTGATTTCAATATCAGTCAGTGAAAATGCCATCTCTAATAAACATTTAACTGATTCTTCATGGCTATTAGTAATACTGAAATACTTTTCAATGAGTTAGTTGAGTTCAAGTTTACAGTGGCAATGTAACCTGCTAAGCAATAACAGCAATTAGAGTCACATTACCAGAAGTATGGCTTGACACTTTTAATGAAATGAAATAACATCTATTGTTCTGTCAGTTGTACACCTCATAAACAACTGTATCATGTGAAGTGCTAAAATGCTTCTTCCACACTAAGAAACGTACTCGCACGCACACGCACACACACAGTATTTGCACACGTGCACACATGAGCACAGTGATCACTATCTATCTATCTTCTTTCTGGGCTCCTTTAGAGCAAATGGGTGCATTAATTAATAATATAATAAAGTAAGCTTTTTAATTCACTGTAATACCCCTGGTGGATGCCTGGCAACATACTGGAATACACAAATGCATATTCCTCATCTCTCCTCCAATTTAAATGTATACAGACAGACAGACAGATGTTAATATCATTTATATCCTTCATGGTGTTTCTCTAGTGGGAATGCAGATTGTTACTTCATCAGTGTTCCAATATTCTCTCTCTTCTTCTACATGCCTTGTCTCCCATTCGCTCTGCATTCTTGTCCTTGGAACTAAACTGAGTTTGTTGTATCATTCATATAAGAATTAAAGATGCCAAATGAGACAATTCAGCCAACCGGAGTGGAACAAAATAGTGGGAAGGAACGAGAGATAGAAAGGAGAAGGGAAAATATAAAGACAGAGAATCAATGTTTTGATATAGGCCAATATTACAGTAAATCTTATAAGACAAATACCATAATCCAAATGATGTGGGAAAATTATTTTGCCTAATTATAATTTACGCATAAACACTTGAAAGTACAATATTGCATATAGTACAATTTAACAATTTATATGTAAGTAAGTAAGTGCATTACATATTTGGCCAGAGGCTTTCCATGTGATTCTGTAATATACATAATATTAGGAATTATAATTAATCTGATTGAAACTTGCGTTTTGTCTCCAATCATCAAGTCCCGCTGAATGTATTGTTGTTATACAATTTAGATTTGAGGTAACAATGAGTAATGGTGTAATTAAATCATCATGTTTGTTACAAAGGACGGCAGGCTGAGATAACAATATTGCTAGCAGCAAGACGCTGTCCAAATACTGTCAACATGACAGACAGACAGACTTTTCTTCAACCTCACTGCAGGATGGCATGCCCTCAAATTGGAGAAATGATTTGGGCTGCTGCCATGTAATACAAGACAGCAGCTGTAAAAATAACAAAGGTTCCATGTATCCGGAAGCATTTGGGACAGTAGATGGGGCACATCACATACTGCTAAGGGGCTGCAAACACAGCGTCAGTGGGAAGAAGATGATTGATGATTATATTTCTTAATAACAGCCAAAGACCCACAATATAGGCCTAGGCTATAGGCATAGACTATGTCAAATATAGATTATTATGTGTGTGTTTGGAGCAGTATTGAAATATTACTATCTTGCAATTTGCTGGTTGGGTAATTTGATCTCTTGCAGTTGGTCAACTGTGATCTTTTGTGGTTGGTTAAAACAAACACTTTAGCATTGCAAGATCTAGCCATTATACGAATGTGCATATTTCATCTCAGCGGCCCCTATGAATGCAAAGTAAATTACCGTAAGTACATTAGATAGTTCAACAAGGCCACTACAACAAATATTTGATTAATTATGTTTTAAAGTGTATATGCCTGTAGGCCTACGTAGATAATTAAAGATATGAGCAGTGCTTCTCCAGAGCAGCCCCTGCTGTATACAGACAGGCTCTTTATTTCTACCTATTCTTCTCTGTTTTTTGGTGGGCCAACCACTGCTGACACACATCACTTGTCTCTGTCTCATGTCATGCAATGTTGCAGTAAATGTTGAGCCTACAGTAGAAACCAGGTTACAGTATTAAACTGCAAATGGAAATGGTTTCAATGAACAGTAGGCTGAATCATTACTGTTTTGCATTGATAAAGCAGAGCTGTTGTACCATAAAAGCTACAGCTGCATAACAATAGAAAGAAAATCATTTGTAAAGGCACATCACAACACATTTCCTCTCAACGTGGGTATGAGCAGGACCAACAGAGACTGCTCATTGTGATGGACAGAAGAACAATCCCCGCTAATACTTCACAACCGACGGGGGGGGGGCAACGGCCAGTAAAAAGAACTTGACAGGCTCACCCCGTGTTGAGCGTAATGGAGCCACTCAGAAATTCAGACCATGCATGTCAAATGAGAATAAATCTGCTCACTCACATGTGATCGATAGAGGTGTCCATATAAAGGAGCACAGGAAGGAAAAGGAACAGCAAGCCCCACCAAGAGGAACCCAACACCGGAGGAGGGAGGACAATCAATCTGCTGGGAGGGACTACAGCAGGTGAGTGACAGTCTTTGGAGGTTGCTAGGTTGGGGGTGGGGGGAGTTACTTTCTTGTGAGCATTAAGTCCCTGGCTATATATAGATCAATATGAGCATAAATAATTTAGCAAGAATGAGTTCCTTAGAACAGCACTCCTGAACCTGTTTAAATCAATACCTTACCTAACTGGCCAGGAGAGGAGTGGTAGATATCTCTGTGAAAGTTAATCCCAGCTCAGTAATACTTAAATGAGTGATATCCTATAAAGTGTATGGAGCTGCTCACTAGCGATACTGTAACACTGCATCATTACACAGCGGTACATATCACCCCCAGGCATGATAACATGTCTGCAGTAAACTCTTTCTTGACAATAACATGGCATGTAGCTTCTCACAGTTATAAAGGAGAAACGGGACTAGATTCAAAAGAATCTGACGTAAAATGCTCTGGGACTGAAAAGGAAAGGCACTAACACAAACAGGCTGTGAGTCCATTCAGTCTGATGGCTTCCCAGCAGCCCTCTAATCTCATCTCTGTAGCCTGCATCCTCTCTGTAGCATAGCGGTGATCATGAACTCTGACTGGGATCATGCACGCTGGCAGCTATCTGTAACCAATGCTCATTACGCCACACACACTGAGCATTTTTAAAAAGGAGCTCACAACCCCTCCCTCTTATTTTGGGAGGGGACTCTTGACTGCGATGGCGAACGTGTGCATCAAATTGCAGTCTATGTGCGCGCACACACACACACACACACACACACACACACACACACACAAATGTAGAATCAAGGTCTGCTTATGGGAAGATATAACTGATTAGTCACACCAAAATGTGATCCTTGCTTCACATTTTCTATGCTGTGGCCTCTGCCCCCCATAATAGAGAAGGAGAGAGGGAGGGCTGGCAGCTTCAGGTGGTGTCCAGCATAAAGTATCCTTTTCCTTTTATTCGTTTGTTTAGCCACAGCAAACATCACTTAGAAAAGCTTGCTCTAATTACTCATCTAATTATTCCATTATCTTATTATGAGGCGGAGAGCAGGAAAAAGAGCCTCATGCTGAAGATACTGCACTGGTTGAATTTATACCAAAACACTGAACATTTTGTCATGCTTCATATGAAAAAATAAGGTGATGACATTGACATTGACATCATGGGAGCAAAATAATCCCAGGGCTCACATACAGTATTGAAGTGCATCTGATATGCTGGGTTATTGGTCTACATCTGCTTAAAGGATTGCAAGGTGTGTTTGCAATCATTATTAACCCACACTTATCCTTAATGTAATGTAATGTAATGTCTGTTTATTTGAAAAGGGACATTGTACATTCTCATGGAATGTGGATGTACTTGAGTTAGCCACAGGCTAGTTTTCATTGGCAATCCCTTTGCCAGATTTACTTAGGCATCCTAATATAAAGAGTAATGGTACATAGTACATATAGTTAATACAATGCGATGCATTACAGTAGTTGTGTAAATGTTTTTATTTAAGATGCATTCCACAAGTGTATGCCTCTTATTGATAAAGTAGACTGACCAAATGTTGTGCTACGTTTTGCTATTATGCAGTTCCCACTTACAGAGCCTCTAGTCCTGATTCCATTATTTTGTTTTCCTACCACTTGACATAGTATTTCTGGCGCAAGGTTGTTCACACACTAAAACATTTATTTAAAAAATGTAAAGTTTCAAAAACTGTCAAAACTCCTGCCTGTCAAAACTCCTTATATCTGCCAGGTTTCACAGTGTTAATTCCATCAGAATGTTCAGACAGAAATACATGTGTGTCACACGTGTATTTCTGTATTACCTGTAGGCTATTTGTGGGTGGTTTTACTAATGTACTTTCTAGTTTACTCCAGCACTTCATCTGTACTGTAAATTTGTTGCATTAAATTAACTGTATGAATATTTGACCTGACCATTTGCTCTAAATATTTGCATTAGAAATAATATGCAACACTGTTGTTCAACCATAAAAATAATTTGTCTCTATAGCTAATTTATATAACAACAAGAGTACATATGATTTATTATATAGCAAGGTCATGAAATATTAACACACAGGAAAAAAATAAATAAATGCTTGCAATGTGATGTGATAATTGAAGATCTGCTGCTCTCAGATACAGTATCCTATAAGATTTTCCCCAGAAATCCGCTTTACCTCAATATTTAAACCACAAAGACAAATTCACGCACAAACAAATTCTTCTGAATGTGGAAAGAGAATGTGAAACTGCCCCTAAGTGAATTTAAAGTGATATCATAATATATCAGCGATTGCACTATAAGATAATACACTCTATAATTCAGCGAATATCTACACAAGTTTCTGTACAACACAAAGTGATCAGAAGAGGCTAGTTACATAGATATTAGGCAGCAGAAGACTACCACAATCCCTGACTGCTCGTAACCCTGATAGATTGTGTTTCACATAGAGAAATTAAAATAAAGCCAGACTTTTTTAAAGGTATGTTTTATGTGTTGATTGCCATGGTAAAAAGATGCTAAATTTCCAAACATGCTAAAGTTCAAAGCCACCCAAACGCTTTTACAATTAGAGCTTCAGTGCTACAACATTTGCTTTGCAACCACGAAATGGAATTACATAATGGTGCATTTACTGTACATGTTTACACCCTTCATGCATTTCCTTGTTTGGACATTGTGTGCAAGGAAAATTACAACAAGCATAATGCAAACTATGGAAAAACAGCAAAGCTAAAAGAAATAGCTGAAATGCTTTTTTTTTTTTTATAATTTAATGTGTTTTTTGATTTACTTAATCGTTTTGTTTAAAGCAGAAAGACAGTTATTATGTTGACTAAACTTCTGCCGCCAGCTCCTCATTGCCCATTTGTTGAGTGTGCAACTCAACCCTCACTTATTGGCTCAAGTACACAGGATGTATCTAGTCAAATAGAAGGAATTGAGATGTTTGTGTGTGTGAACAGATACAAAGCAGAGAGATAGCTTTTAGAATGTTCAATACAATTCAACTTTTATTGAATGCTAATCTATTTCTAGATTTTCTTATTTTTCCTTACACCCCTGCAGTTTTCATATAAGGCATGCATATAGTAAGTAATGTACTGTGCATGACAAAATAGAGTTAACATATATTTTCACAACCTCAAAATGCAATTAGCAATCTTAAGGTTTTTAACACGTAATTTTCACCTTTGAGTTCATGGTAGATAAGTTGGCTGCTTGTGGGCCTCACTGCCTCATTGGCAACTGAAACTTTTGTATACATTAAGCCTACAGTGTTTTAGTGCATCACGAAATCTATTAGCAAGGACGCAAGTTGTTAGATGTAGGCATGCGCATAGACAATCACATGCTGAATGTCCTTGTTGGCTGCAAAATGTGCCAGTCAAAGATTTTGCTCAATTGCTCGCTGACAGAGATGCTCCTCTCATCACCTTGTACTGGTGATACTTGTTAAGTTACTGTACTTGTAAAGGAAGAGTCAAGACTTTAAATCATTGTATTTCTTGGGATAAAGGCACAATGGGACAGGGATAAAACATGGAGCTATGAGACCTCACTATTAAATGAGAAACATACTGCCATTCATTGATTGAAACTTCAGCTGCTGACTCCAATCTTGTTAGTTCAGCTTACATGTCATCGGCAGGTACCGTTGACCTTCTTCGCGAAAGGCCTCTGCGTCATTTTGTGGACAATACCAGGCAGTAACAGCTTCACTTTCAAAAAAATTTGATCCAAACGCATGTGTCTAGTCTGAGCAAGTAAAATATTTTTCAAATTGTTTCTCTCAATTGGAATAAGACGCCATCTGGCAGGGCTCCCCGTTTAAAAGAGAGGCCAGATTATTTTTGTTTCACTTACACTCCTGTGTTATTTGGCTAACAACATTGTTCCAAATCTCAGCCAAATCAATGGTTTTAAACATTTAGTGCTGCACTCCCTTCAAAGCAAGAGCAGAAATACTGTAATTCCCTGTCATCACAGATTTGGAAGTCTTAAAACAAGTCACTTTCAGCTTCCAGCCTGAATCTTTATTTTTGTGTTTAACATTCTCCAGTATACTGCACTGTACAGTATCATCAACGGTAACAACAGATTTGACGTGAATTTAACACAGGCCAAATGCAAAGTAATGCATACTAGCACATAGACCACAAGATATGTGCTTTTCTGTGTGGATGTGCTACTGTGTTAAAGAATCTCATCCTCATATGACACAAAGCACAACTGGAGTAGGAAAGTAAATGTGCGCAGTCAAATCTTTGACCATTTAACAATAGGGTCTTTTTAGCCTAAACATCAAAACATCACCAGAATATCAAATAGGTGTGTTATATGTGTTATTCTCAGTCTAACGCACACACAAATCCACAGTCAAAACACCAAGAGAGTAGAGTTATCCTGTTGTCCTACTATATATTACATCATGTGCAGCCCAACTCGTGCATATGGAGGATTTGCTCTTGATATTGGGAGACTTGGAAAAGGAAGAGGACAGCAGAGATGCAATTCCCAAACAAGCATTAAAGCTCAGACCCACAGCTACAGTATACAGCATAACATCCAGTGTGATTTCACAGGTATTACGCTCATAGGCAGCCTTATTTTGTCTTGTATTAGGCTATTGCAAGCGTCATGGCAAAATTAAATTGAAGTGACTAAAAAAGCAATCAAATACCAGTAGAAATCCCAGCAAACAGGAGTACCAGGACAAGTATATCTTTAGCACATACCGCACATGTACAAATAAATGCAGGTAAATAAATGACTGAATAAAATCATAGTATTATTTATGAAGTGGAAGCCCTTCATAGAGATAACCTAACAGATTGCTAGTCTGTCCAGGAGGAAGCACATTTAGTGGTCCACCTACAGTATAAAATACATACTTCAACTAAAAGGAGACTAATTTGAATCAAGAAAAACATTGGCTTACTTGTGAAACTAATAAGCATTGTTTAAACCGACCAGTCCCATATGTCATTTGCAGTTACACAAGACCATATTGTAGTTACAAACACAGTAAATGGACTGTCACATTCCATAAATGAATAACAGAATAAATTACCGGTTCAAAATCTAAGCCAAATGTAAGAAATTATGCCACATGGGCTATAAAATATAATACCAAGACCTATGCATATTTACATTGTCATTCTGTGTTCTAGGATATAGAGATAATACTGTATAATTGCCAAATAATGTGTGTAACGTTGGGTAGGTGGTGTTTTGCCTAATTTAAACACAATCTTTCAGGTTTTCAGCATAAAAAATAATTACAGTTAGGTCTACAATTAAGTAATTTAGCAGATGCTTTTATCCAAAGGGAATTTCAGCAATGTATTATTGTAATATGAGTATAATTACAAGTATTAAGGGGCATGTAAAGGGTAAAGAAAGGGTTAGGCAAGGGTAATTACATGAAGGTTGGGCTTTTTTAAGGGTGAGCTGACCAACCTTAGCAGTTTGGGATTTCTTCTAATGTAAAGTGCGTTAAAAATAAAATGTATTATTATTATTATTATTATTATTATTATTATTATTATTATTAACCTAACTAACCACTAACCACTATCCTGCCACTATTGACAACATGAGCCAGGAATGATTCCTCCATCTACCTTCATCCTATATGTCATCCTTTCCAACAGTGATATCCTTCAGTATTATAAAGCCAATAAAGTCTGTAGTCTACGTGTAGTGGCCACAGTTAGTGTACCCCATACTGGACATGACAGGACACCTGTCATTCCCAGTAAACAGAATGGGTGCTTTTTAAAACCTGTATATTTATGATTGTTTAAATTATTTGTATACATAGTAGCTGTTGCCTATGTAGTCTGCAGGATTGCATACTGTTTCTATAGCAACCCTCCCTCAGTTAATGTAGACATCTTGTTCCCTACTTTAAACCAAAGAAATCAGAGGCCTGAAAATGATGCTAGCGCCCATACAAATGTAATTCTGTAAAATCTGTTGTTGTTGTTGTGTTTATGTTTATACAGTATAATGCTCATATGTGGCCTACATGACACATTATATGAAAAATATGTATCCAACCTATGACTCGCACTATACAGTATGCTAAACATATAATAAGATTAAATAATATTTGCATTAAAGGAAAGGGTTCACAGTTTAAATATTGACTTATTATATTTATTTACATATTTGTCCCCATATGGTTATGATGTTAACTTGTGATATTGTTTATTGTATATTGAAATATACTTTCCTTATTGTATAGATTTAGGGTGTCATAAACATTGGGTCAAATAAAAACAGTAAATTTATGTAAATAATTCTTAATTGACAAGGAGGACAGGCAAGGAGAAGAGGAGTAGAAGTTGGAGTTGGTATATGTCTTCCTGTATTGTACATTGCCAATGTGCATTACAATGTGTGAGTTTCTACAGAGAAGCTCACAATGATGGCATCGCAGAATAAGCTTTAATGCTATAAATACTGTACGGTAGCATCGATTGAAGGCTTGGATCAATCACAATACTGCTGTGAGTTTAGCACAATCATGAGCAGGATTATAACTAAGGACATCAAATTAGAGCTTAGGAAAAGGCTCTGTGACGCAGGTTAACCACAATGTTAAACACACCACACAGAACATGACTTGGGAGCTCTTAGCAACTGAAAGAAAAGTGTGTCATTTCTCATGTACTCCCATGGGAGCCTAAAGCGAGGGCAGAGGGTTGACCACACTTACTACAGCAACGCAGGATGCTGAAATACTTTCATCTGCTTGATACAAAGAAAACCATTGGACACACACACATCCAATGGGCTGGTCTGAGGATCAGCATGGAAAATCACACTGTGGTGATGTACACGTCTTCATTAACATTAGCATTTCCATTCTAATGGGAGAGCTTTAGTTTAACATGATGAAGTTCCTACATGGAGTGCTTGTTTTTCCAAATCTGCTAGTCAGTCAAATGTGAGTATTTGAAGCCAAATATGGGCATAAGCAGTAGCTCGGGAGGCCCATGGGTGCTGAAAATGTGTAAGTTGTTATTACCACATGATTTTTACACGAGGCTGCCGCCATGCTGCTTATATCTGGACAGACAAAGGATGTAATTCATGGCAAGAAGTCAATAAAGGATAAATGCATATTGATGGATGGACTTCCCTATGGATTATAATGCAACCAGATATTTAGCAGACTTGCTAACAAAAAACAACTAGAAGCCAGGCACTAAAACACTGACACACAAACATGGGCCATCAGGGATATCAATGGATACATGGATGGATACAAATCTAATTTGAAAATAGATTTTAGTTTGATTTTAATTTAGAAATTTCTATTCTTAATATATTAAGTATAAGTATTGATTAAAGACATAAGGTCATGTTCAAATATCTTCTGGTTCCATGTCTGTCATTAAATAGTAAGGGTTAGGTAATTATTTTATGGTTATGGCCCTTTGCTTGCATATTGTATATGACATTTAGCTGCTTCAAATCATTTGGCAGAAAACACCCCCCATGAACACAGCCAACATGTAGCCAGGCATAAACATATTTCTCAATAAGTAAATAAAGAATTAAATAATAGATATATGGATGTGTTGAATACATACTCCCACTCACTTGGCCCATATACATTCACACCCTTTGTGTGCGTGTGTGTGTATGCACTGTGCCCCTACTCTAAAACCCACAGCAATTTCCAAACCAAGGCTAAAGGCCGTACTTCAAACGCACACCGCTATTGTGTGTAGATACCGTATAGGCAAGGCGCATATGGTGCATATACTCGCTGCAACATGATGCCAGGCTGTAGGTGTACTGTATAATGTAGGTGCGTATACTGTAGGTGCGTGGCGTCAGATAGGCAAGCTCATTATCAATCATGTGTTAACTGATTGATAATGTTACCTCAATGAGGGCGTACGCAGAGTTGCAAGAAGCCAATTGAGGGGCTCGCACTCTAGTCAGACAGGGAGTGTGTGTTTGTTGTGTTTGTATACTGGCTTAAAGGTGGAGTCAGCGATTATTTTGTGATATTTGCTTATTTTTTCAAATTAACCAAATATCACCCAACAACTTGATAGCTGTTGGGTGCGCTGAAAACATTATCTGGTGTTTCATCACAGCCCTTGCAACGTAAAACAGAACACAAACAAAGTGGTGCAGATTGCACCACACAAAGTTATCCTAGCGTGTCCAATGTGGGAGGGTGAAGCTTCCGGGAGCACCCTATGGCATTGGAGTGTTTCTGTTCAGAGTTCAAATATCAACAATCTTACTCCAGGATAGCTGACTGCACCTTTAATTAAGTGCCGATGTACAGTACTGTATTGAACACACAGCTACACAGGTGCACAAAAAAAGCCTGAGGTTACACACCACTGTGCTTCATGTCTTCTGTCCATTTTATCGTGGTTTCCTTGAACACTTCCCTAAAAGCATCCCTAACTTGTGTACACTCTGCATGCAGTCCAAAGGTAGTCCAAAGTCCAGAGGGCCAAGATACAGTCGATAACACATATCTTGCACATGTATTATGTTAGAAAGGACATCAGGAGGACAGGGACCAATATGAAGATGTCACAAGATGGTACTGAGCTGTGAAGGCTCTTGTTATCGGCCTGCTGTTAAGAAGCTAGTTCCTACGCTGTTTAGACCGCTAAATTAGAGGAATAACATAGCCTAGCCTACAGTATTCAATGTGTATTATAGTGTCCTGTATGATTCAATTATTACTCAAATTGTTGTTAGTTGCAGCCCATACCTGTGCACAACATGACATAAATATTGTGCATACACTGTGTACTTAGGCTATTAATATATACTGTATATAGCCTATAGTTTCAAAATATATAATTTCAAAAACTTGATCTTATTGTCCCACAAAAATCATTTTCTATTTTGTCACCCCACTAGCATTGTGGTTCCATATCCATTGTAAGGTAATGCCAACAGAGCAAAGTCTAAAGTTCAGGGAACAATATGATCCCAATTATTTCAAGAAATTCTAGAGGAAAACATCAAGGTCACGAGGCATGATGTTGCTACTTAACAAACAAGTAAATCTACCAAAGAAAGGAGCTAAAGGAGGGAAATCTGCATTTTAGAATGACCTGGTTAGAGTCTTGACCTTTCACCTTATTAAAATGTTAT
Source organism: Typhlichthys subterraneus (assembly GCA_027564835.1). NCBI lineage: Eukaryota > Metazoa > Chordata > Actinopteri > Percopsiformes > Amblyopsidae > Typhlichthys > Typhlichthys subterraneus. The sequence continues at coordinate 124,920 of JAODUH010000001.1, read as the reverse complement.
GCTGTGATCTGATGCAAGGCTTTTGTGCAATTAGTAATAAGAAGCCCATCTAACCATTTTGGCTATTTGGGAAACTGCAGGTTGGTGTGGTGGATTCTATAATGCTACACATAGCTTAAAGCTCACCATATTTAATACTTTCAATATTTAAACTATTATTTTCAATTCAACAAATGTATGTTATTAGTCAGATTGTGATTATCTATCATTTTAGATTGAATCAATAACTAAAGATCAGAGCTCATTTTAGTTGTTAAGGCTCACAAAGCATACCTCACAACTTCACATTGTCATGTTGCAAGACTAGAACAATGCACAACAATGTTAAGTTGTGATGCTATACAGTACAGTCCTTGTGGTTGTGTTCACAGAGAGTAATATTTATTTCTGTGCATTAGATTAGCTGGAGACTGGAGAATGCGAGCCACGGGAAGATGGTGACACAGCAATGATGACCCAAACAAAATGCGGCATGTTGCTTGACCTTGACTATTATTGTAATGTGTAGCGCTGCATGCTTAACAAATAAGCAGGGCAGGAACAACCACACACACACAAATATGCTTTCATGACTAATGTATGCATGTGGGTGTGGGTGTGTGTGTGTGTGTGTGTGTGTGTGTGTGTGTGTGTGTGAGCTGGAGCAGTAAGCTGAATAGTGCACTGTACTGTAATCTATTGAGTATAGCCAGCCCATATCATCAGGCATTCATATAGTATATTGTGTGTGAAGGAACAGAAAAATAATTCCATCCGAGAAAGGACGGCAGGTTACAGGTGGCACTGAATAAAAACATCTTGAGTATGGAAAATGCAAAGAATCAATATACCATCGTGTAGGTTTCCCTGGTTTGTCCAAGGCATTGGTCTACCTTTATATGCCTGTAACATGCCACATATTGCCTGAGTCCAGAAAATACCCAATATATACTGAAATATACTGTACATAATATATATTATTTATATTTATTTTACAGCCATAAATATAAACACAAAATTCATAATTACAATTCAGTACTACAGAAGATTTTATCCAAAATGTAATCTATAGTAAGTATTTTATTGGAGCTGGTAAAGTAGATTCCTGCAAAGAAACAATGTGTTTATATATATAAATATATATATAAATATATATATCTCTTTCCAAACCAGAGTAATGTGGAAATGCCTGACATATAACCTCTCGCCGGTTAAGGGTATAGGCTGACATTTTTATATTGGTGCAACTCTAATGGAAATTTAAAATATTTTACGACAAAACAGTTTAGCCTGTTGCCTGTGTAAATGTCTGGACCAAATCAGGGCTAATGAACCATTCATGGTGGCTTTGAGTTGCATATATATCTGCATTTTGCACACACAAAAACCATGTCAGGTTAACTCTCTCTTGTCTGCGCCATTGACCAGCGACACTGGCCTCTACCTGGAGTTTGTCCCCGGGTGCTTCACAGCAGCTGCCCACTGCTCCCTTGTGGGATGGGTTAAATGCAGAGAACAAAATGTCGCTACATGTATGTGTATGTGACAATAAAAGCACCTTTACCTTTACCTTCAGTGATTTGTTGTGCAAACCCCATCACCTAGCACAAGAGCTCCAAGGTTGAGTACTACCAACGTGTGCTTCCACACAGTGTTCCAGCCTCCCCATCTGTGTGTCTGTGTGAACTGCTCTTTCCAGCCCTAAAGCTGCATTCAGCAGCAGTGTCCTGGCGCAAGACATGCCCAGCAGGTACCTCTTTAAACAAACATGACCAGATTAAACTCGCCCAACCCCCACATTGTAACAATGAGATCACGGCTGCTAACCACACATGCACACATGCTCAGTCAGATTTTTTGGATGGTAGGCTAATGCTAGCTGCCTTATTAAACGACAACTAAAAAAAGTGTGTCAATATTATTGACATGATAAGATTGTTTAAATTATCACTCTGCATGTGAAAACCAAAGCTACTTTATAATGATGTATCACTATAAGGAAAGGAAAAATAAGATAATAAAAGTGATTAAATTCATGTTATCATTCTTTTCTCCTAATGAGCCTTTTTCTTTTGCAGTTGAATAAGTGTTTTTTATGGCAAGTATGAAATATACTGGTAAACTGCTCAGTTAAATTAAACTATTCCTAGTGAAATAATATTTTAATAATGCTGTGACTGAATTATACTTTTCATATTTCATTATTTATAAGCAAAAAATCAATAATGTTGGAGTGCAATTGTTACCGTGAAGATGTAGTGGTAACAGTGTAATGTGGTATTACTCCTGCCATTGCCCTTGACCAAGGCACATTCGAACTGGAGTTGGTCCCTGGGCCATTTTAACATCCAGATTAGCTAATTAATTATAGTTAGACAATGTGGTCATCATGGCAAGTTCCCTTGCATGTTTTTTTTTAATAATGAATAATATATTTTTTCTTTAACATGGTATTCGTAAGCACGGCATATATATATATACACACACACACACATAATTAGCACTGCTCAAACCCTAATGCACTACACCCTGGCACGTTCTGCCATTGATTAAATACACAATTACACAAATGAGACCTTATACAAAACTTGACTTTTGCCACATTTTAAGGTGACTAAAAGCAAACATTCTTAACTTACCTTCTTTATTTCTGTACACACATATACACACCCACACACCACCAGACAAAGAAATTCTTTCATAAATTTGGGTTCAAGTGTGCAACGCCCTGTACAAAGTTTAAGAACTTTGATCACTACAGAGCGAGGAGTGAAAAAACAGGGAAGGAATCAAGAGAGATAAAGAGACAAAGAGAAGCAGTGCAAGATTCAGCTCTACAATCAGTTTGGGACTGTAGGAGACAAAAAAAAATGTAATTATATTTAACCCTCAGCAGAGACTGTAAAAATAACTAATATTTATGTAATAGACTCCAATCCAATGCAATGCACTGGATTATTTACAACAAAGTAGTCTGGGGTCTGGGTGTTTTACTCCTAGCCAAGTGTTTTTGGGTTTGTTTCCCCAGCATGGCTTGTGCAGTTCCCAAGTATCCCCTGAAAGGTGGCTGACCTCTATCTGCTCTTTTATACTCATAATTGTACTAGTGTAAGTGCCAATATAATGATTCTTACTGAAACCCCTGTAGCAGGTTGAAGCACCAAGACACAGAAACACACAGGCTACACTCACACAAACTTCACATACATTCACAGTCACTGTGTCAGTACCAGACCATGGACAGCAGAGATGGTAGCCTTAAATATGACATCATCGCTACATCTGTTCTGCCCACACTGACTGTCTAGGGTGGTGGAAGCGACATGTTTTTACTCCAAAAGCTCACGAAGAGGATTAACACAGTGAGAAGAAGGCGATAGATCTGTATGGCTGTCCATCTGTTCATTATTGAAATTCCACTCATTTACACACTTTGGAGGTAGGAAGGGGGGGCATTGAAGCCGCCCTCACTTCAAAGCATGCACAAAGATCCTATGTGTGATTTTGTGTGTGTTTGGTGGATTATTGCTGGTTATAGTGGTCCTCTAGTAAGGACAAGCACACAAATATCTATATCTCTCTCTATATAGAATACTGTATAAATACATATATAATACTGTACATATACATACATACATACATACATACATATATATATATATATATATATATATATATACACACACACACACCAACACACGCACACACACACACCCACACACACACACACACATGTAGGCCTATTTTGTCCAGAAATGACAGACCTAATTATTAGCTAAAAGCTTTATGGAAAATAACTAATTTGTTGTGGCTAGAGGTGTATTTCACAGTTTTAAATGTGCATCATGAGCAATGATGCCACTATAGGACGAACACGCTTAAACACACAGGCATTCACGCACGCTCACAAGCCGCTGCACTTTTTAGGATGAACAACACACTGATGCACCACTTTGTGGCCTGCAGGAAGTAATGCAATTGTCACTAAAGATTTCTGGACGTAAGATTCCATAAATTGTCTGAATTGATAAGTAGGTGACAGGTCAAACACGACATCTGGACGGACAAATACATCCAAAAGTATCTCAAGCCACAAAAGCCTGCAATCCTTTCTGCAGTTGTGCGTCCGAGGAATTTGCAATAAACCTGCCGCTAAAAACAAGATTAGGAGAGAGGTTGAAACCGAGAAAGTCGGAGAGGTTGAAAGATCAGAGGGGCGAAGAGTGTAATGAATATAATCTCGCAGTAACATCACGATATATATCCAGATTAAATCTAGAGAATCAAACACATGTAATGTGGGAGACCAAATAGCAAATCGCACATGAAATAACCATGTCTATACTATAAACGAATCAGTTGTTATTATGAACTTTATTTGATAAATTCTCAAATTCGCTTATTTGCTACAATGGCGATCTCACTCTAACTCACTGCATCAAGCATTGCCCTTTCATCGCGTAATCGTCCAAAGATAGAGCCTACATAGGCTATAACATAATCCATAAAAAATAAAACATGGCTTTCTATGTTTAACATAATTTACACTGTGAATTGCATAGATAGGTTGTCATGTAGTCAGAATATTTCAACAAGTAGCATAGTCTATTCATTCTCGGCACATCTAAACACAGAGAACGCTTTCATTGTCATTCCCCACCTTCCCCCTAAAATACAAAATAATTTTCTCTGACATTTTCCCCAATGCAGCAATGCGCGTTCCCAAATACCGATTTCGATGGCAACGCGGCAGCGCGCAGCGGTAAAAAGCGCCGGTGTATGTTTGGAGAGGAGAGCGCGCGCTGCTCACCCCCACCAAAAACTGACACCCCGGTGCGCGCACGGGTGCAGCCGGCGGCACCTCATTGGCCAAACCGCAACTCCATCTGTGCACGTGACACACCCTGCTTACAATAAATAAACAGCGTTTAAATAGCCTAACGTGCAAAATAAGTCCAAACGGCAAATATAGTTAATAAACAGAATCAAATAATAAAAAACAACACAAAACTGTGACAACAGAACAATCGGCATCATGTCTGACACTACCCAAAACTTACACACAAATAAGCAGTTTGGCTTTATGTCCGCTGTGAGGCAGCGAGCGCGAGCCAGCAGCAGCAGCCGCGCGGAACAAAAAATGACAGCTCCGCTCGCGCCCCTCAGGCTCCACATTCTTCCCGGGACTTAGCCCGGGAAGAATGTGTCAGGTACATTCCAAAAAACACACAACCGCAATCCACGTATACCGCCAGACGAGCTTACCTACACAGTGAATTAGCTTGTGCCTCCACGAGTCAAGCTCCTGCCGAAAGCCGCGCCTCTCTATCGTGCATTGCTGCCTTTTGCACAGACTCGCCATTTTCTATCGGCCCCTCCCGCGGGCGCGCACATAGTGCTGGTGCTTCCCTTGCGCGTACGTAACGTCACTGAGACTTTTTCGACTGCTAGCTGGGTGGAGTGTATATGAGGGGCACCTCGCGCGCTGCAGCATCGTCCCACCCACTAAAAAGCCCACCCCCAACACCATCACCTCGACCCGGTCGACCGAAGATGTACAGTAGCCTACAGTCAAGCCAAGCAAAGCCTATAGGAATATGTCAACATTCCAGACATCCCAAGCGTTGATAATATTTCACAGAACAAAAACAGGCTGATTAGGCTGCGCGTAATATTGGGTTTGTTTAATTTAAAGACCTAATACACGTTATTTAAATGTGTATATAGCCATGTGAATGCTATTGTGTCTTTTATTGAGAGGTTATTAAATTAGGGAAGTTTACAGCAGTCAGGACCTGATCCAAACCCATTTAACTGTCAACAGTTAAAAATCAATTTTAAAAAGCACCGGCAAACACCCTTGGTGTTTATATGCTATTTGTTATGTGTTTTCATTTTAATTGTGTTGACATGTGATTATCTATTCAGGTTTTGTAAAAACAAAGTTCTCTTCATAAAGTTATTTTGGAAAACTGTTTTAGGGGAATAGAATATGCTTTGTCCTCTATGGCGAATCGATTTCATGTAGGCCTATATGTGTCAAAACCGTTATCAGAATGCATCATGTTTTTGCGCATGGGTGCGCACAAATCAACTCACAAAAAGAGCCTAGTTCTAATCATTAAATTGACACATGAAATGGCATGATATAATAAAAAGGACATCACTGCCGTTTTGTAATCCACATGGATGTAGGCAGCACATAAAATGCAAGGGCAAACGCTTTTATAGAGGAGCACTTTGGCTAATTAAGTAGTTGAACTCCAAAGCACAGCTCTGCCCTTTCGCATCCGAACGTTCAACGTTGGATGCGGGACGCGTATAACCAATAGGACGTGCGCTTCAATCCTGGTCTAGAGAAGATACTCAATAGGACCTCGGTACATTGGAGCACAGATGAGCCTCATTTGAGCAGCAATTGCCAGGCGACTGAAACGCCGATTGTCTTCGTGGGAGAGGTAGAACTATCCTTTCGTCAGTGATGTAGACACGAAAGATTTCACTTGTTAACTAGCAGGTAAACAGACCGCATCTTTGAGTGGAGCATGCAGGTCCGGTTTCGACTGGCATGTTGAAGCTGGATGAGATGACGGGGTTACATTACGTAGTGTAGGCTATAGTTACATTACTGTATGCTCTGTCTAACTAGACAGCTGGAATGTAACGCATTATTGCTAATAAACAAGCTTAATTTCCCTGAGACACGTTGGCTAAATGATGGTGTTTTGCTCATGTCAATGGTTGTAAGGGCAACCTGAAAGAAATCTGCAGTCCTTTGAATTTCGATACTATCATTTTGGACATTTTGAGGGTTAAATCAACCAACTCGATCGTATTTAGCCATTTGGTGTATTTGTTGCTAGCAAAGACACCCAGTTACTGAATCAATTCAACAATAGCCACATTATTTGGGCAGAAATTGGCTTTTTAGGCGATGTAAAATGCTTAAATCTTAAGACGGTATTTGTGTGTCTGTGTGCCAGCTGATGACTCTGACCAATGACTCTGACCAGGGGCTCCGTCAGCTACTCCAAAGGTGAAGAGTATCACGGAGAATGGAAAGAAGGCAAGAGCAATATCCTCTTATTTCTCCATCATTCCTCAGCTATGCTCCTAGATGGCCTAGCATACTCTTAAAAATAAAGATTCATTCAAATACTGTAATGTTCTTCAGATCAGTGGTCACCTAAATAACATTTTGACTGTCACAAGAATACTGGAAGATAATTGGTAGTGTATAGGCTAATACAGTAGTTTCCCATTGGGCACAAGCATGTCTATACATATAGGCCCTATAGTATACGTTTATTTTTAAGAGTATAATTCTCTGCCCTCATATTCCGGTCCTCATACCGTGCATACACCTTCATACCTCATCCACTGTTGTTACTTAGTTTGTGTCTTTTGACCTCACAAGACCAATAGCCTATTACGGTACTTCACTGTGTTATTATTTCCAGATGTGATCTGATATGTTGTAAGGTTTAATTCCATTACAAATTGTGGGAAATTAGGAAAAATGTTGATCACCAAAATATGTATTATTTTGTTCATAAATTCACCCTAGCCGAAATGTGTTAATGCAGCAGTGATCTGAATGGCTGAGAGGAGCCATATAGTTATTGTTACATCTATTATTATTAGTAGTAATTTATTTAATTTTAAATAACATTTAATTAAACTTTTTGAAAATATGAAGGTAAACAGTATGTTGTGTTTGCTGTGTGTACTGTAGGTCATCAGCTCAAAGAGGCAAACAAACAAGACTTTTCAATTAATTGGTGCGCTCACACAGATTGTTCTTTATGGGCAGAAAACATACAGAAGCAGTAAATCTGTCAGGAACAGTAGCCACAGGCACGTTTCCAAATGTACCATCTGGTGCCAGCAAACCTGCTGGGAACTCACACCGTCTGAAACAGTATCTTTTTTAAAGAAAACATACACACACTCACACAAGCACACACATACAAAATTGAATACACTAAGGGCAGGGTTTAACAACGAACAAAGGTTTGTCAGAGGGTGTAAGAGAAAGTTGAAATACAGAGCCCAGTGAAACTCAAGTGGCAAAAGAGGAAGTCTAGACCATGAGAGCAGAAAATTGATCATGCCGACGAAGGCAGGTTTTTGTTTACCGCGATATTCATGTCACGGTTACCTGAGATGATTTTGCGTTTAACAAAGACTAGTTCAATTTTGTATAAAAAAAATGCTTTGTTTGCAATGTGCAGATGTTTTTATCCAAAGAACATTTCATTACATTTTTGCATCTGCACTCCAAGATAAAATCCATTAAGTGAATATCTTGTTTCCTTAAAGTTTACTTGCATATAGGTGGTATGTGTGGTACACACACACACACACTTAATATACAGTATAGGGGCACCTGCAGGAATGTATTCTAAGGTACACACCGCCACCTAACACACCCCCACCAGCACCTGAAAGTGACAAGGTGACACCTTCATGCAATACAATGTCCCCTCCACCGTGGAGTGATACAGTGATACAGATGTGTGTGACACGCATCTGTATCACTCATTGATAGGCTAGCACTAGACTGGTGTTTGGAGATGACGTGTATGGTTCTATGCATCCACACTGTTTCCTCATGGCAGCTGCTTAGCTGCTTAGTACTGAGTAATTCCTTTTTGGAGCCTCACACATAGAAACTACATACAAGTACAGCAAGGCTTTGCCAGAAGGAGACGTTATTTTAGTATTATCTTATTAAGTACTAACTGTGTATGTACATACATGTATGTAAGATGGTTAGTTAAAGTGGCATGTGCCACTCATGTGTCTCTAATGAAAAGGTCAGTGTTTACACACAAACAAATATGTCCTGACTTGTAGGCACATGAAATAGAGGTCTGGTTTGATATGAATAATTCAGTGGTGGAATGACCTAAAGGCCTATCCCTATTGGATTAGAGGATGTAGGCTGGACACATATACTGACAAAGCAACCCCATAGGTTCCATTTTTTAAATGCCTTTGCACTGCCCATATTGATTGACATGAAAGCCAGACATTTAGCTAAACCCTTATTAGCCACTGTGTGACCTGCCATACAGACATGGTTCTATGCCAGACTGACCAATGGGAAAGGAGGAAAGAAAACATCCAATAAAGGGGAAGCTTGTATACTGTATGTGCGTCCATGGGATAGGGACTCGTGGGAACCGCTGGTGCTGAGAAGTGTATAAAACATGGAAGTACCAAAACCTGCAGTTCTTACAATGGCCACTTGAGACTGGCTGCAAAAGGGAGTCAATTTGCATTGAAATGTCCAACTTTACAGCAAACCTTAACATGTTTACAGCCTTGTTCACAAAACAGTTTTGGTATAGCTAGTCTCCCCATACAAGGAATGCATTTTTATATACTAGCCATACATTTATCCCATTATAATGTAAAGGATCGTTACAGGCAGAGTCATGTACTGCAAAGATGGCGATGGCCTGAGACAGCACAGCACAGTGTTCAAGCTTGATCTAGAGAAAACCTATGGGTGACGTCAAGGAGGGATTGTCTATTTATACAGTCTATGGATCGGCATAGATCAAATAATTAGCAGGTTATTGACCCTTCTTCAAATCAATAGCAAATGTTTGACCATTATTTTTAAACAGGCAGTAGGCTAACAGTCAATTGGCCAACCATCAACCAATCAGAACAAGTAAAAGAGTACAACAGATATAAGTGTCATTATGACTCCTTCCTAAGTAATAAACACGTTTTAACTACTGTGACTATTGTTGTTGCACCAAAAGTATTTCCTTATCATTGTCTATGTTTTGTACGGGTGTGAGTGAGATACAAACATATGGTTGTAAATTCCGTCACAGAGAACGGCAAAATGTTCAAATATTGTAACTCCTGCTCTAGTCCCATCCTGACATGATGTCCATCTTCCGTGTTCCATGTGAGCGCAGAATAAGACTTGTAATTTGTAATTCATGTGTAGAATACCTAATCATTACCATACGTTTGATTGGCTGTCATTGGAAAAAAACAATTTTTGTCATTCCGACACATGCTCGTGTGCTTGAACACACGCACACGCACACATATCCAGTTACAATGATATAAAAAAAGTTGCCATAAGATGTGCAGTTGTGAGAACTGAGCCAAATCTCCCATCCAACTCGCCTACAGAAAGCCTGCTGAGATTAACCAGAATCCAGCTCTTCACACAGAGCTGACAGATGGACTGCCTAATTTAGTTCCCCATTAGCCGTGAGAAAGGGAGAGCTGCCTGCCTGTTTAAATCCCACTCCACTGCTACTGTGATGAGACACATCAATGCTAATATTGACAAAAATCCAGTTTTTATACTACGTTTTTTTTGTTGAAAATGTCTCTACACATCATATCCATATCTTCTGCTGGCTGACTTCTAAATGTAATGTAAGAATTAATGTTAAAGGGTCCACTCTCAGCCCCTCCCCTCACTCAGCTCCTTGAATATGTTTTTCAGTGCTGTGCATTGGTGGAGTCAGGCTCAGAGCTGTGGTGAAGTTACACTTTAACAGTAGTTTACTGGTTGAGCTGTGTCCTGTGACGAACACATTGTATGGCAATGGACCTTTTTCCAGAAATGAGTTTAGCCATGCCAATATGCACCACGCCTGTGTCGGGCAGCTGACCTACATGGCTCTGAGCTGACCATAATATCAGAGACGACTTTGATACATCCAACATCCAACATGTCATTAACAATAATGGGAGAAATCGGATGGCTCAAAGGGCTGCAGCATCTGCCGTAGCAGAAGCAAAACAGCGGGTGTGGGAGAAGTTCGGAGAAGCCATGGAGAAAGACTTTCGGTCGGCACCAAAGTGTTTCTGGAAAACCATC
>JAODUH010000001.1:75399-89016 GCA_027564835.1 Typhlichthys subterraneus | reverse complement strand
CTCTCTCTCTCTCTCTCTCTCTCTCTCTCTCTCTCTCTCTCTCTCTCTCTCTCTCTCTCTCTCTCTCTCTCGCTCCTCTAGATGCTGATAGAGAGAGACTGGGTCTCCTTTGGACATAAGTTCTCTCACAGGTAGGTAAAATGTGGCACGCACAACAGATGCTGCCCACCCCTCCTCCCCACAGTAGCTGTTAGTTTAAATGATAGCAGAGTCAGCCAGTACTTACAGTACTCTGGGACACAGCGCTGGCTAACTGCATCAAGACCCACCTACTTGAAAAGAGAGGTATTTGATTTACATGCATGTCTACCAACTATGTAACTCAATTACTAAGTCGGACGTTAGATTCATACAGAGGAATTTGTTGTGGAAACATAACACGACTCTGACTGTTTGCAAGTCTTGTTATCTGTTAAGTAGGGTACGGTTGCTCAAAATTATTTTGAAAAACTTCAACTAGTAAATAAAGCAGTGCACCAGCGTCACACCGGAATTACATATACAAGCTTGAGAGTGACAATGCCAACAGCCAATGAAAATTTACCGTATCACTTCCCGAAAGTGCTTATTGTGCATCAGATGTTCAGCATAGAGCTTCATGTCAGTGTTCCTTATTGTGCTGCAGGTACGCCCACCTGGATGGGGACCTGAAGGAGGTCTCTCCGGTCATTGACCAGTTCCTGGAGTGTGTGTGGCAGCTCTCTGAGCAGTTCCCCTGCGCCTTTGAGTTCAACGAGCGCTTCCTCGTCGCCATACACATGCACGTCTACTCCTGCCAGTATGGCACCTTCCTGGGCAACTGTGAGAAGGAGCGCAGGGACATGAGGTGCACACACGCACTGTGCACACACACACGGAGAGCAGACGTGTCCAGATTAAATGCATGCTAGTGATGGCTCACACTGGGATAACGAGGATCATGGTGTTGTAACAAAATGAGCGTGTGTGTGTGTGTGTGTGCGCGCGTGTGCGTGTTCACACGCGTGTGTGTTGTTCAAGGCTGCGTGAGCGGAGCTTTTCGGTGTGGAGCGAGCTTTGGAAGGACCGTGCAGAGTACACCAACCCTCTGTACAAGGCAGAGGACAGCCAAGCACAGGGCGTCTTGAGACCCAACACTTCCCCCTACTGCTTCAAGTAGGTTACTGCACCTAATGTAGACGTAATATCAGACAGGTGGATCAACAGCAAAGCCTACTAGGAAATGGCAAAAGGATATTAAGCACAGAGGATAAGAACACAATTATTCACATGAAGCACAAATAAATCAGGCTATATGATTTAAACATCTGCCTCTGCAACAGAGTGTAGACATCACACACAAACAGCAGACAGCCACATACATCGTCTACGTAGTTAAACAAGTCCGTAAGCACATTGTGCACAGTGGACAAGAGAACATAGCCTGAAACTCAAATACATGATCTTCTAGCCTGCCCTGTTAATATTTATCACTTTGATCGGTATTTAACAGAGCCTAGTTTAAAACGGGGACGTTTCCGAGAACAGCTTAATCCGAGACAGGCCAGGAAAAACGGGAACATTTGGTCACCCTATCTTTAGGCAGTTTTGCCTTCAAGAATATTTTCTGTGTTCACTATTTTTACTTTAAATTAGTTACATTATCGTCTAATGTCAGCGTGTTCCCCGTCCTCGACTCTCATGTCTCACTGCAGAATGTGGAAGGGCCTGTACAACCACGTAGAGAAGACCACGTCTCCTCGCCAGTCCCCCGCCAACTTCCTGTCAGCCGTGAAGCAGGAGACACAGCAGCTGGAGGAGGAACTGACCAATCACCAGGAGGTACCACCTGGGGGACCTGCCCACACACCCCCTGGCTCCAGACAAGGCATACAACCATCCAACACACAGAGACACACCCCTTCCCATAAACCCCACCCACAACCAGACCCCCCCCCCCCCATCAGTGAGGCCCAACATCGCCACAGCTGACACACTGTGGTGTGCAGACATTGACTCTCTCCACCAAGAGGTCTTGAGTAATACAGTGGTCTTGCACATTTACAAAGAAAGATCGATTTAACAAGCCACAATCCAAACATTTTATATTTTTGATGTACATAATTGGTAATGTTGTTAAAATACCTGTTGCAGGTCTATTTCAGAGGGTCAACTTTGCTAATTGTATTTTATTAAAATTCACGTGGTGCCTCCTGGTGTGGAACCTAAGCATTAAATACCTCAAGGAAGGGATGATTACAAAGGGATCATTACTTCCCATTAAGTTACCTTTGATGTTTTCATGGAATAGTTAGAAGTTAATGGTTATATCTTGAACTATGCTAATGTTAACAAAATTCAAGACATTAAAGTTTCACTGACGTTCTTTTGATATTATAAAAAATGAACAGAGAATATGTACAATTTGGCATAATGCTTATGGGTCTGTGTCCAACAGGAGTCTTGTCCTTATCCAGCTCTGATGAGGTTCTCCATTTTATCCATCTGTGACCCTTCTCTCTACCCCAATGCAAAATAAAAGCCTATTGATATAATATATATAACTAAATATTATTTATTATTAAAAGAAAATGAGAATAACAATCTCTCTTCTCCTTACAGAGGATAGCAGCTCTGACCGGGAAACCAATCACTTCGGAGAAGATTGAGGTCCCGCGGAGGAGGATTAGCCAATTACAACAGAGATTCTGCGGGCCGGACCCGCCCACAACTTACACATATCCAGTCACCAGCCATGCACAAGACTTTGGTTCCACACTTGCCACTGAAGCATCCAGTCAGACGTCCTCGATGAAGGAGCGTGTTCTAACCCTACCTTTGGGGCCCTCCGCCCAGCTCAAGGGACACGATCCTGATGACCTTTCCACTTGCAGTGACTTTGAGTCTGGAGTGGCCGATCTCAGTAGCCGCTCATCCAGCGGTGTGTATGATGGGAAGGACCCAGACTCAGAAGAGTCTGCCCTCAAATGAACCTGGAAATGAAAGGCTGAAAAATCTAGGAAAGGTTTAAAATCGTACTACTAATTAGTAAAATAATGTGAATTTTCAAGTGGATGCTAAAGACTGGTGGCAAAGTAAATGTACAGTTTCTTATTGGTACAGTAGTATTAAACCTTGTTTTCCAAGACAACATATATTTAAGTAGGAAGTATAATTTAAAGTTTGCTTTTCATTCTATAAAGGAAGTTAAAGTTAATCAGCGAAAAACATTTTTCCTTTTTCAGATTGGGACTGACTTAGAGCCCATGAACAACAGAGCACCTGTTTTGTAGTTTTAACTTTTACATTTTAATTTTTTATGTTTACTAAATTATGGACTGCAATTTATCCAGTGCTCTGTTGAAGGAGTACAATCTGGTTTGACATCATTTAGAGGGGTAACTAAGAATCACTACTTAATCTCATAGGCTACTGATCATAACGAGCTGAGAAGTCTACTCCTGGTTGACACCTACTGAGGAAGACATACTGTGCATCAGATAAGAAAACCAGTGTAATGTCATGAAAGGCAGAGATGCCAGTTTTATTATCCAACTTGTCATCAGTCATAACCTCCGGCTCAGCCTCTAATGCTACTCTCCACTCTTTGGGTTATAAATCACTTTGGTTCTCATGTATTAGTTAAAAACTTTGTTTTAGCCCTTAGTAACTTGTTGACAAACTGTTGAGTTGAGTTAGGTTGTGCGTTTTGTTTTTCAAGAAATTTTTTATTTTTTGCAAATGTGAACAAATGTCTGTTTACCAAAAAGGCTAAACTTGAATGTGTATGCACCTTTTTTTTTTTATGAGTGAATTATACTGTTTTAAAAGGGATGATATAAATTTGAGAGATTATTCTTCAGACTTTGGATGAGATACAAAGACAAACTGTATGTATACCAACATTTTGCATCAATTCAGATTTTAAAAAGTGATCAAATTCCCATGTACACGTTTTGTTTTCCATTCCAACATTCAAGTCTGAAATTCTACGTTAAGTAGCAAGATTGGCCTCAAAAACATTGTTTATACAGCGTTTGATCTGTGTACAGTAGGTTCTAGTCTAATTTATTTAAAAGTTAACAAAAGGTAGACAAATCGGTAGTGGCATCTTTCACACGTACCAGCTGTGTAATCTGCACCTACTAGCTGGTACTGTATGTGTGAACACCAGTGGTCAAAAAGACCTCAAAGCGAAAGGGGATGTAAGAAGATCCATGAAATATTAACTTATTGCTTTATTTGGTTTAATTTCCACCTCTTTCAACAATTATTATTGTGGCCGATGTTTCCCAATACTAGATGTAAACAGAGTCAAATGTTTTGAAATATTGTTTGTATTACATTTACCAACCGTCTGAGGGAAGTGCCATTACATAAGGTAAAGGAACTTTTTCTTGTCACATACATTCCTGTGTGCAACGACCACTGAGCCTAAATACCTCAGTTACCACCTCTTTTACTGTAGCTTGTGTCTATATTCCGTATCTACTTTATTGATGAACAGTATCAATAAATTAGCATTCTGACTGGTACCCTGCGTAGGATTTACAAGATGTGTCGTGCCGTATTCCTCTTTCTGCCTCCCTAAACATTGTACCGTTTGCCAACATTTTCACAGAACCCCCACAATTGCCTAAAATGCCAGTGACGCATAACTAAATGTAGTAATGACATTTAAAAAAACATTTAAAAGTGAAACTAATGTGCTTTTTACTCTCTGAGTCTTGTGTTTCTTCAAACGAAAAAGGGTTTGGGGCACTATACTCGCACACAGCAAAAGGTTACATGCACTGTGCAAGGGTGTGCTCAAATTCACAAACAGGTTTATTCTAAATGCTTTATTATTCTAACAAATTAAATAAGAACATAAGTCTTTGAGTCATTTATAATAAAGCTTATTAACATTAAATACAGTATTCATATCCAGCAGCCTTTATCCATTTAAAACAAAATTCCCCCATAGTCATTCCCAAATCAATGTTTCCACCAAATCGTTTCCATTATTGATACTGAAATGGAAGATTGCAACAACCAGAAGTTCCACCGTCTTGGCATTTGTTTGAACTCTCAAGTCCTCTGTATTTCCTGCAGGTGCGGGATGTTAAATATGCCAAAGGCTAAATCATGTCAGGTTAAGTGGATGTAGCTGAAATGTTATTTAAACTAATACATTAGAGCTACAATACATTGGTGACTGGCATCACGTTTTATGTAACAGAACCTGATATGTGTGCAGTGAAATGCCTTCCAAACCAACTTATAATTTCTGTAAATAAAATGCACAAAAAAACAAGTGCTAACATTATATGAACACAGGAATCTTTTTACACTGATTGTGTAAGGGAGTGCAGGCTTCATAGCTCAATGAAACAATGTCGGGACAATGATGTCAGATGTGCATTTGGTAGACATCGATTTAGCAGTGGCATTAAAAAATTGTCAAATTTGTTTCTACCAGAGCAGTACATTTGTCAGTATTCCTCCTTGATTTATTTCCATATTGCTGGCTGTTCCTATTATTGAGAGCTTCATGGAGTTAAACCCTAGGAGGAACATTTAGCGAACACTACCATCACAGTTCAAGCCCCTTCACACTGGAAGCAGTGCGGACTATGTTCACGGCTTGCTACGGTGTAAACGTGAAATGTGCGTTTCAGTACACGTCGGTAAGGAGCCCTCAGAACAGACAGGTTAGAATATAGCACCATCAGGTGCTGTATCAGGTTCTGTCCCCTGTATAGCTCTACCATTATATCTAATGAAAAACAAGGAAGCAACTGTGACTGAACGAGCATTCTGACTGGTACCCTGCGTAGGATTTACAAGATGTGTCGTGCCGTATTCCTCTTTCTGCCTCCCTAAACATTGTACCGTTTGCCAACATTTTCACAGAACCCCCACAATTGCCTAAAATGCCAGTGACGCATAACTAAATGTAGTAATGAGTCAGTGCCATGCAAAGGTAGGCTCATACTTATGATGACAATATATACCCCACCCTGCATCACTGGTTAAACGCACAAGGCATTTCCATTTGGTGTGGTTTTCCTCTCTAGATGCCTGTATATTCCCGTCAGAACTTTTATGCTCGACACAGTAGTGATCTCCACTTCATTTTGTCACCCAGGCTATCCCACACAGCCTGGCTGAGGTGTGGCCGCAGCAGGCAGTGTGTTGGTCAAGTCCTGCTACATCTACACTCAGGTTCTAGCTCTGGCACCGCTGCATTCAATGTGAAGGGGCTCGTATTACACATAATCTGATGAGTCCTGGTGACTGTAACCCCTAAGTCAATGTTCCTGTGATGTCACTGTTCCCACTCTATTTACTTCAACCTAGGAGCAACCGGCTTTAGGTCCAGCTGCGACCTATAGCACTGGCAATCTGGCCATCGTCATCTTATTTCTCATTCTCGTCGGTGAAGTAGTGTGCTTCTCATCGTCTTTTCCTCTTTCACCTACTATGTAAGAGAATCCCGTCCCAAGACAATCTCTTGGGACTTCTAACCTGAGGAAAGAAAAGAAAAAGTGAAAATATTTTCACCAAAAGCTGGCAGAGAGGAATGACGCTGCAAGGCTTCTACTGTACCTTGAGCTCTACTGGCTGCTAGCAAACTGTCCGTGTGTGTTGATGGACTGCTGTAGCTTTTCTTCTTTGGCCCTTCGGCTGTGGCAAAGCTGTGGAAATACATGCATGCACACAAATACAGCAGCACCATATTAATGATGAGGTAGGAGATGATGTTTGGCACCAAAGCCCCCACAGAAATTCTACAGTAGCAATTAAATGGGGTGAAATTCTGTGACTCCACATTTGGCCTTGATATGTCTTTAAAGTAAACGGGCATTGCAAAATTGTTGATTGGTGGAACTAGGGCTGGCCACAAATATTCAATTATTCACGTATTCGTTCGTTGGGCATTATGCATGGATGTTTTCCCATTAATCCCTACTGTCTCCATATAAACCCACATGTTGAAATGTAATTGCCTGCCCTACACTGTGTCATCAACACAATTGACTGCAATTGGCTCTGTTTGTAAGAAGAGAGCGAGGCTATTCATTCAACACACACTCTTATTGGCTAATACAGGAGATATATGCTATTTAACAGCTCTCACTGGGTCAATTGACGTGTCAAAGTAGCCATTTTGAGCGCATGGCTATGTTTACATGTGTGCTCACTGAAGTATAACAGAATTACTTCTGTTATACTTCTTAATTATAGTTGAGTGTTGTTAATGGTGTTTTTTAGAAAGTATTCGAAATACCATCAAGTATTCGAAACATGTAAAATGGTATTCTGGACAGCCCTAGGTGGAAAATAATTAAATCAAAAGGTATTTCACATTTGTGTCCCGTTTAGTCCAGTATGGGCACAACAATGCCTGGACCCTCTGTCTTGGAGCTAACGCATGGCATCCATCCACTGGTTTATGTATTATTAATATGTATTTGACAGGTTGAAACCATTTCGATCTTGGGCCAGTACACGTCTACGGACTTACCGTTCTCTTTTCCATGAAACTAGATAGGAAGTCTTCGATCTCAATGCGTCCCTCCAGGAAGTTCTCTGCCACCTCCTCAGACTCCTCCTCTGCCTGGTGAGCAGCCACCTTCAGACGGGCCTGCAGAGCACTGAGGCTACAGCTCTGGCAGAGGGGGATGTGATGTATGCATCGTCACAGATTCATCACTTATATGACATGGAGTCCATTTGAATGCACTATTTGGCAACTGAAGTCATACTTTGTGCCTACTGTAGATATATTCCTACCAACTACACCTTTAACTAGGCTAGGAAAATGTCCGTCTGTGTGCTTGCCTCACCTCACTGAGGTCATGTTGTCTCTGCATTTTTATCTCAAAGGCCGATTTCATCTGCGTCAGCTGTTCATACTGTCAACACAACATATAGTGAACCAGTTCATTATGCAACATATAACACAGAGAGAGAGAGAGAGAGAGAGAGAGAGAGAGAGAGAGATAGAGAGAGGGCAAGAGCGAGTGTGAGAGAGAGGGCGAGAGGGTGAGAGAGAGAGAGTCACCTTGTAAAGCATTTCATGTCTTCTTCCTTCCAACTGTGGCTCCATCTGAAGGTTTTTCTCTGGAAAATACAAAATTGTTCAACTGGCATCTCAGGCCAAAACAAATGCCTCGTGTCATGCGCACACTATTAAAACAAAGAACAGAGGAGCTCAGATTGCAACTCAGGCAGATGGAGTGTGATGTCATTCTGTGCTCAGAATGCAATAACTGAACTATTAATAAATAAATAACAGTATTGTATAGAGCAATGGTTCCCAACCAGTTTGCGCACCCCTAGGGGTCCTTGAGCAGCTTGCAGGGGGTATGTGGAAAGCCACATGTTGTGTGTGGGTGTGTGTATGTATGTCTGTGAGAGATAGAATGTGTGTGAGAAAGACTCACTGGCTATTTCCACTATGCTGGTGACCAACTCTTCTTTGTCATTGGTGACCTGCTTGAGCTGCGGCAGGCTCATAAAGAACTCAAGCAAGATGTCCTCCTGCTCAGACATGTCAGTTAGCTGGGACCCACTGAAGAGAGAAAAACGGGTTAAAAACCTATTAAACATAATTGTACCTACTCATAATAAAAAGTTTTTTGAGTGTTAATTGTTTTTAAATCGTATGTGTTCATGGTGGTTAAAATAGGCTTTTAATACTGTGTATTAGGATAGGTTTAAAAATATAAATGCATCAATGCCAGGTAGCAACTATACACCTATAAGATAAAATCCAATTAGAGCTATGCAACAAGTATGTGGAACCACAAATATCATGATGACAATTTCAGAATCAGAATTGCAACACTAAAAATAGCCTGTATAATACAGGATCTGCAGAAACCTTATACACTGTGTATACCTCATATCAGCGAGCTCGGGGAAAGACTCTGGAATCTCAGGCATCTTGTACATGTAACCGTTAAGTCCGGCCTGTGTGAAAGAGCCACATGAGACAGAGGATAGAGTGATCTCCAGCGTTAACTACTAAATTATTAGGGAACTGAGGTAAGAACACGTGTGAGCACCTGGGAGTCTCCAGTGGGTATGGGCAGCGGCAGGTCATTTATCAGTCCGTATGGGGCTGGAGCTCTGGCAAGGCTGTGAGAACCGTCTATACCACAATGAGGCGCCGGCGCCGGGTTGGGCCCAAGCGGCCGAGGAGCGTAATGGAAGGCCTGGGCGGGGTACGGAGCCATGCCTGCTGGCTTGTACATACTGCTGAAGGGGGAAGAGATAACATTAACCACCATCGTTACAAAGGTTACCCTGATATGCCAGGGCTGTGGTGCTCCTCAAGCTGTGTATGAGAGGGAGACTCACAACGGGAAGCTGGAGGAGCCACTAGACATCAGGGCAGGAGGACTCTTCCAGAACTCGTCTAGGAGACTCTGAATGACCTTCCCCAGGTCAGAGTGCATTCCAAACTACATCACACATGCACACAAGAATGGTACTAATAACAAACCAACATTTACACTTTTGACATAATTATATTACTAATAAATAAATTATTAGTTATAGCAATTTACATGTTTGCTTTTATTAAATGTCTGCCATCAATGTATATTTCACTTAGAATCCCGTCTGCCCCCTCCCTTATCTTCAAGGCTGGCTGTCAGTCCACATTCAACATGTGGAATCATGCTGCCGCCCACTAAAGACTACCACCAATCGCATTTGTCAAAGTCCACATTTGACTTTTTAAACACTCAAAGATCTCACGGTCATCTAGCCTTCTGCTCATGTATTCCGGCATTCAATGAATACTTACATTAGCGATGAGGGGGCTGGTGACCATGGTGCCATTGTTACCGTCAACTAAATGATGCCCAACGGGAGGGTAGACACTGACTACTGGCTTTTCCTGAGGAAACTGGGGAGGCAGGAGGCTAGAGGAGGAGATAAGATAGTTGAACTAATTCACAGGCAGTTCATCAGAGCCCAATTGGGAAGTGTGTGCACTCACATGTTGACACTAATAGTGGAGTTGTTGACAGTGAATGGTATCCTGTACTCTACATCTTTCTGGATCTCTGCAAGGCTGTAAAGAAAGAAAGCATGAGATAAATGTCATGAGATATGAAGGTTTTCTAAAAACCACATTAGGAAGAGTATGTTCACAGGTTCTGCTGCTTAGTATAATCAGATACGAAGCCTTTCACTATTGAGCAGTATTTAAGTGCCTGCATACAATAAAAGTTGATACTGGTTGTTTTGTGGCCTGTTTTGGGGATTATGTGTTTTACCCTCCACCATCATTGGGTACTAGCACACTTTTAAATACAGACCTTTAAAATATATCACTTGTAAATGTATATCATACCCTACTATACTTGTACTATACACAAGCAGGGAGGTTATATGAGGTCTCCAATACCTTCCATGATACAACAGTGCATTAGAGAAACGGATTTACCATTGACTTATCATGGTTCCTCTAGTAAACAACAGCTAATACGTTAATCTCTTCAGATAGGCCTACATGTTATCTGATTGTATACAATTGTGATGTTGTCAAGTGACAAACATAGTCGAGCCAGCTACGTTTGTCCCCATCACTATCGTAATGAATGGCAGTCATGGGGTTGTACCACATTGGTCTTGCTGAAGCTTTCGTTTCAAGGGTGAATTCTATTGTTGAGTCATGTCTCAAATGCTATTCAAAGGGTGTTGCCAACTAAGCATAAGCTTTGGTTAGCTCTCAATTGGCTTTACCTAAGTCCTCCATACCATATGAGATATACAAATGGTTATTTCAAATATCTAATATGATCCAGACGGCCCCCACACACACGATGACGCAAAAGCAGGCCCCAGTCTTACAGTAATTTACATTCAACGTCATGTTTGTTTGGAAAGGTTGTTTTGCCGTACTGTACCGTACCTTGAGTGAGCCGCTTTGAGTGACTCGATCTGCCGCTGTCTCTGTTGTTGTAAGCTACTAATAGGTGGGATAGGTCCAGAGCCTTTGGACGAGGAGAAAAACCAGTTCATGCTCTCCCGGAAACACCACACACCAAACTTAGGGAGATGATAAATTAACTGTAAACCGATGAATCAGACGTAAAGAAGGTAAAATTGTCAGGGACGCCGCGCACACTGATTTGTAGTGCTAACCGTTGCTAGCTCGCTAGCTAGCTAGCTTGCTGGCTGGCTAGCCGCTTAACGTTGTCTGCTCGATGTCCAAACTCGTCCCCTAACTTTACGTTACAAAGTCAGATGGCATGTCGCTTAGTTCAAGTTCGTAACGTATAAACGTATAAATACAATTTCAATGTTGCGTTTGATTTCCTAAAACAAGCTAACGCACAAAGAAGTCAACAACCTCCTTTCTCCTGGACGCGAGCTTCACGTACTACGTCACTAAAAGAAACATACTGTACAATTTCACTTTCATAACAAAGTAAATTATGATATTACAAAACACAAAAAAACATTGTTCCAATTCATTTGGAACTATGTAGTATCTATGTAGTATCGGTAATGATAACTAAAATTAGAAATATACACTGTATAATGTGATTACGTACGTAATTATATTTTAGTTTTGTAATATGCAGGCGAGATATAATGTATCTTGATGATTGAAATTTGAATGCTTATATCACACTGATTATGGTAGGTAGATAAGATGTGTTACGGATGTGACACGTTTTATGAAAATGTGTAGACTTCGTCTCCGCTATAAGAATAATCCTGTAAGTACGGGAAATGTGTTAGCCAGACAAACGTGTGCTGGGTTTTTACTTTCAAAAAATGCTTTACTAATAAACTTTATGTTATACATACTGATATCTAACCACTCTGAACATGTTCTCTTCCTCAAAGCCCCATAAAGAAGCACTGAACGGTCATCAATGACAGTGAACGTATGAACTGAATCATTATTCACTGTCCGCTTCACGCTCAGAAGAGAACATCACGACTCATCATCGTGGTTAGCGAGACCAAACACTTTAGAAACACATTTCTCAAGTCAAGAACTATAGAAATGATCCCTGAAAGTATAGTCTTAACGTATCACTGGAAGGAAGCAGGACGTCATTCACGGCGACGTCGTTCTCGCTGAGGGGTTGTACGTTATATTTACAAAATATAAAATTAGAAACATTTAAAGCTACATAATACAACGTAGCGTTTGCTATTAATAATATAAATGCCAATAACATACATTTGAATTGTTTACTAGGTAGACGTGTATGTAATTTGAAATCAAATGTATTAAATAAATCAGAACATTGTACATAATAACACTTATTATGTTAGACAATACAGCTTTAAACATAGAATACATTATTAAATACTAATATTTACAAAAAAATGCATAACTCCTTAAATTAATGTTATGCTTTTATTTTTGAGAGTACCCATAATCCTTTGCTGAATATGCGATTTCAGTGTTCAAAAAGGGGTGGGGCCTGTATACACTTTAGCCTAGGATAAGGCTAAAGACAAGATTTTTTTCGGCTTCGGGCATTTATAACATTTGATATTTCGTCTTTGATTATGTATGATTGGTCACAGTCATTCTGCACAATAGGCAGGCTAGGCTATTTAAAGTTTTCATGCTTGTTTAGAAGTATGACAACCGATTTTGTAGTTTTCACAAAATAGTTTATTCATGCGTTATGCATATTCTTTAAAACCCCGGCCGGTTCCCATCGTGGCATTTTCAAGTACGATGAACATGTTAAAGCATCTCATATATACAATATATTCCAACATTTTATGTATTATTCATATATTATATTATTGTTATCGACATACAGGCACTATTCTGTAAATGGAAGTTCTGTGTTGTAAATATATACAGTGCTTATATGTATTAAATTATTACATATTGTAAGCAACTATAACATTGTACGTATTCAAAGAGAAATGCACAGAAGGCACAAATGTTGTGAATTTCATGCTACTAGGCTACTGTATAGTGTTCATGCAACTAATCATTTCTAACACAAAGCACAAGGGTAAAATATTGAATAATAACAAAAACATTCAGGCTTTATCTTTCTCTTTCTCTCTTAATTTCAGAGACTATAACTGTAGCAATAACTAAATATTCATAAGTGCAATCATAATCATTTCACATAAACCTTAAAAACAGAATTCAGAACAGTTTCCTTTCTACCTTTTAACCAGTATATTATTATAAAATTTAACAATAGATCCATATGTTTTTTACAATAATATTCTTAATTTGTTTATTTGTTTATTTTATTTGTTAATCGCTTGTCACTCCTTGTATGTTTAATTTTTGGTACATATGTGGTACTTTATTATTATTCAAGGTAGTAACAGCATCAGGGACAATTCAATTATTGGTAATAACTATACTATTCTATCAGGCCAGGCAAATACTGCCATGTATATCCCATACTTGAGGTAAAATGCAGCATACTAAAACTTCAACTACAAGCAAACTTAATGAGCGGCTGTTGGTATCAGTATACAGAACACCTGTCAGCTGTGCATAGACATGCATGTAGGTTTCACCAGAACCATGGAAATTAGAGTTACGCCAATGGAAGTTAGAAAGTCAAAAGTCACATTGTTCATGGAGAGGCAAAACCTATGAGAAAATAGTTTCCGGAAGTGCTTGGTGGGCAGTTTGAACATATATATATA
>JAODUH010000001.1:45611-71956 GCA_027564835.1 Typhlichthys subterraneus | reverse complement strand
CCCCCCCCCCCCCCCCCCCCCCCCCCCCCCAGACGCAGACACACAGCAAAACAGGGCTGTCAAAAGAATACTGTGATCTAAATGAGCCTGAATCCAAACTGCACTTCTTCATTATGTGTAAATGATATGTAACTAAGAGAGACACACTTCAGATCAATGGAGGATATTATCTCTATCTGGCAACGTTAAGAAGTTGTCAGGTGAAGCCACAGAGCCTGCCACAGGAAGATGTAAATCATAATAATCTGACTTCATGGGGTTTCCTTTAGGAACACACCCATGTACTGTTGTAGTGTTGGAAATGTTCTAGTTTCATTTTACTTTTTCATTCTGTAATGCTTTGGTAATATAAGTAAATGTACACTTGTCATGCCAATAAAGCAGCAGAGAGAGAGAGAGCTCAATGAACAAGCACACACACACACACACACACACACACACACACACACACACACACACACACACACACACACACACACACACACACACGCACACACACACACACACGCGCACACCACACACACACGCCACACACGCCACACACACACAGTTAGATGGTGCCTTGCTCAAGCTGCCAGTGTCTAGGAACTGGGCTTCTCAGCTGTGCGTGAGCGTCTGTATGTGCATGGAAGAGCACAGAGGATAGGCAGATGGTGTGATGGACGGGGACAATCATTACTATGGGATGTTCCAAGTCATGTCAGCCAGGGTCACTGTGGAGACCCACCTGTCAACGTTTGTTATCACTAACATTCTCTCTCTCTCTCTCTCTCCCTCTCTCTCCCCCCCCATCCTCATATCAATTAAGTTTATTAATTCAAACTTGCTTTATTGGCAAGTTCTAAGACAATGTGCCAAATAAAATGCAGTCAGTTCAGCATTTTGGACAGTACACAAACATGACCATAAATGTGACGTTACTGTTAAAAATAAAATAGCCTACGTTCCATAATATCCCCTGGACCATGGTCACTCTTTGTCCACCAGGTTGTGGCATGTTACAGTAATACATATTTGGCAGAAAGACATGTTTTACCGACTTCTCCTAGGAGTATTTTTAATTTTGAGAGCTCATTTAGCTTTTTGAAGTCCATAATTTCGGAATAAAACCTATTAAAGTAATTGTTTCTTACTTCATTCTACACTGCATTGTAGAAGCGTGTCGAAGAGTGACATTTTCTGTATTCTGGTTGCCATGATTCTTTATATCTTCCTTTTTCGAGTGGGATTTTCTCTTTTTCTCCCTCCCTCTCTCCCCCCATCTCTCTGGCTTTCTCTACCTTCCTCTCTCTTTTTCTCTCTCTCCCCCCCCCCCCCTCTCTATCTCTCTTTCTCTCCCTCTCTCTCTCCTCTATATTCAGCTCCTGCCTCCTCAAGAGAGCAGGAAGGTTTGTTCGACAGGAGGCCGTGCGCTGAATGTAACTAGTGAGATAAAGACATTCACATTGTGATTCCTTTGGCGGGGTGCTTGCGCCCCCACCATTCTGGGCCGTGTGACCTTGAGCCACCAGAAGGTGCGATGCAGGGGCTCCACCAAAAGTCGTTTTTGCTCACAGGGCATCCCGGGCTATCCCACATCTTTGGGCGATAAATTAATTCACCGTCGTAATGCGCCGTGAATGAACCAATACAATTTCATGGTATTATCTTGTCAGAAAAATTTGAGTTGCGCCTAATTCAATCTTCATATAAGCACTCCCAGAGGAATTAAGAATCCTTCTTAGAGAAGAGGAGATTTGAATATAGGCTTGAGAACTCTCTTTCACTGGCTGGTTTTTGTATGTGGAGGGATTGAGCAAGGTGCTAATTCCTTGTCTTCTTTGTGTTCATATATGAGCGTGCAAGGTATGCACACGTGCATGATATCTAAGGCACTGACAAGCTACACTGGCTGGAGAGCTTTCATGTCTCGCTTGAGGGAATTAGAGAAGCAAATAAATTACTGGAAGCAAACCCATGGGACTTTCTGTAGTGCACGGAATGGATTATTGATAAGGATTCCCTGATAATAATAATATATATTTTTTTAAATAATAAATAACCAGAAAAGTACTAAATAGAAAATGTTAAATAAGAGTACTATGATATGGTACATGCATTGCTCTCTGACTTGCAGCCATGGAGAAATATACTGCAAATCTTAAATATAACAGCTGCCTAAAGTTTAAAAAGATACACATTTTTATAAATCCACAAAGCATAAGTTGCTTGTTTCAACTATGTCGGTTATAGTACTTGCTTGAGAAGGGTTGTCTGTGAGTGGTGTGTTTCACATGAGCCAGACAGTAAAACCATGGTGAAATAATTGAATCAATAGTCTACAGTACAGGAGAGCCATGTGAAAGGATGCTGATGGCTGTCTTCCATAATACTACCAAAGCCACAATAACACTACACCGACTTTTACCACCAATGAACATTATAAACCTGGATACAAATATTGTTTATTTGTTACCACAAGGCACCATCAGTTATCTCAGCTTGTGAGACACTAACCTGGGGGTCAGGTTTGACTAATGAGGAGGAAGGCAGTGGGGAAATGGCTGCCGCTCTCCTCTCCATTAAAATATTCCAGATCGAAGATGCACTGCACAAATATAGGCTAATGTTGCTGGTTAGCTGTTGTGACATCTTGTATATTTCTCAATAGTCTTATGGGCTAAATGCATCCAGTATTAGTGAATGGAGAACATACATCATATTTCAGAGATTCTGTTTTCATCATTAATCCATGTTTCATGGCACCTAGCCTCATCACTGGCACTAGAAATATGATATACTTCTAGTAATTTGTTTTAGTATAGAAAGTAAACAAATTAAACAATGTAGGACAGTATTATAGTAATGAGCTTTTTGATTTTAGTTCCATTCTGTTGTTATTAGATAGCAACGAGAATAATGTACTGAATACATCCCTGTCTTCTAGATTACAATGCACTGTGCAAATAAAGGAAAATGCTATATTTTGGGTCATGGATATACACTTTGTTTTCAAGCAAATGTAATCATTTTAAGACAAGAGAATTCCTTGAGATACAGTTTAAAAAACCTTCCAAAATGCTTTGAATATTTTGTTGTTACAATTAATTAAAGTTGCCTTCGACATTCGGGGTTACATTCTCAAGGCTTACAGTACATTCATTAGGTGAAGGAATCAGTTCTGTTGACTTTTGAATTTATTACAATGTAAAAAAATATATATATATATTATATATTTATGCATTTATTCATGACTGTTACCATTAAATGTCACCATATGCAGTGCTGATGGCTGTAACACCATTAAATGCTACTCTGATATCTTCAGTGAAAACGGTACAGTTATTTTTTCTCTGTGTTTTGGATTTCACAACTGTGAAAGGATTGGGAGATTGATGCTGGAAGGAACAGCAATATTGATTATAGTAAGACCTTGGTTGCTTTCTCACATTCGTCTCCACTGTGACACCATTGCCATTCAGCTGAGAGGAGCAGGAGCATGTTGATTATCCCCATGGGAGCAAGACGGGGCACGCTTTGGACATGACCAACAGATACATCAAACACATATCTGACCTGTTTCTTCCCACAGAATGTGCTACATCCACTCCAAACACATGATATGCCCACATTTCGTTAGTATTGCATCTTCCTCGTAATAAGCAGGAAGCGGAAAATAAGATAGCACAAACAAGAGGCATTTAAAGGCTTGTGGAATAATGAATATTTAATGCTGTCACTTGGGTCTGTCATTCTACTTGAAGATTGCTTCGAGGCTCAGTTTGAGTGTTATGGTTGTCTTTTCCTGGAAGAGTAAAGATTTTGTTTTATCTGATAGGAGAGAGGCTTTGCAGGATAATATGTGTATTGGTCTTAGTTCTCACTCCTTGTGCCAGGTCTTATGGACTTATGGATCATGACAGTGAAAGGAAAATTGTGGGTGTTAAGGGACTCTGCATGGCCGTAATGTCACCGTTAGAGCCATCCGATATAGGCTGTTATACAGCAGCTTGGCTGTGCGCTTGACAGAAGCGCTGGTGTGATATGGTTCTACAGAGATTAACTTGTTTTTTATTTTAAGTTTGTCATTTTAAATATAACAAAGCTATCTCATGTTAGTAACAAGCAAAAAAGCAAACCTCACACCATAGTCAGCATATTTGCCAGACTCCCAGTGGAATATGCAGAATATTCCTTATTGTCCTTAGGGATGAAAAAGCTTTTTAATTAACATACTAAAAATTACCAAATGTGTTGGATGTAATGGTAATTTGACAAGAAATGGCATACATTTGTTGTTTCACTATCAATTATCTCAAGGTACAAAGCATTGTGGGACATACGTTGTGTATTCTACAGCGGATAAGACTATATATATAACTTATCTTCGTATATTCTACAGATCCTAAACAGAAAAGAATTAGGATTTTTTTTTTTTAACTAAATAGCAAGCAAACATATACACATATGCCTAAACACACACACACACACACACACACACACACACACACAGAGGACTCTGGGGAACCACATCATACATAGGACATGATTAAAAATGCTTGGGCTGCAACAAAGGATAGGACAGTAGCTCTGCTGCTCTGAAATTGTTCAGCCATTAGCAGTGGAACACACAAGCCTTTTCATACTCATTAGTTGATAAAACAACCCTCCGATTTCCCATTAAAAAACCCATTCGTCCTCCTTCAGTGGCGATGGCCTACCTCGAGCCTCCCTATACCTTCTGTGACTCCTGGGACTGGGCGAACAAATGGCAGCTTTTGTGCAATTTCTTTAAAGAGTTAGTAGTTCAAAGGTGAAGCAGTATCCCCACTTCACCTTAATACTATACCCTATGTTGTCCTAACTTGCTGTTTTTTGGGACTTCTGAATGTACAATGTTGATGAAAGTTTAGGTAACAGGTGCTGCCAGATGGCTATAAAGCTGTTGATATTTAGGTGACCTGAGTGTGATTTTGTGCTGCTATTTATAGATCAATTGTATACCTGCCAACAATAAAACATTTAAAAATATGAATAAAGGGTTACAAACTATACATGCTGTACAGAAAAAGCAAAAATCATATCTCTTAACAAAAGTCTAGAAAACAAAATTACGAGAGCCCAGAACTGATATGAAATGTTAGTTGAATAATGTTTACACCCTTCTCTGATTATGTGATAATATGAGCATATTATTAACACTGCAATAAAAAGCGCATTATGTCTAATGCAGTTTATCTTAGAGAATTTCTTATACTTTCCAAAGATACATACAATATTATATTCATCAATTGAGGGTTTATGCAAAGGCAGGCAGAAACAATTTCAATTTCCTGGCAGAATAACATTTTATTGAAATTTAGACAGAGGAAATACACATTTGTGCTCTGTGCAATGATTGAACAGCTTGTTTTTATGTACAGTTTATACATTACTATATATAATCTCGTTATAAGTAGTTAAAACGAAAAATCACTACCCATCAAATACTCAGAAATATCAAAGTCCCCATCCTTGCCACCCACAATCCGTTTGTTTCGGCAATCTAAAGTTGTAAAAAAGCCATTATATTTAGAATTTTTAAAACCATTCATTCAAAGACGTGTAGTGTCAAGATTCAAGTCAGTATGTCTTTTGGGGTCAGGACCATCGAGATCTTCCGGTTTTCTCTAAGACTGGCAGAGCAGTGCAATGACACCAGTTTGACTCCACATCTGCTGTTTGTCTGAAACGATCCTGAAATGCACCTGAGCACGAGGTTGTTCATTTAGCATCGCCAAAAGCAATGGTTTCCAAGGCAGGCATGCCCAACACACGTTTCCCTTTCACAAGTAATGTAGCTGTAACAGGCCGTTTTGGTTCTGAGAGGAACAAAATACGAATAGAGAGAAAAAAAAATAACTCAAAGGTGAAGTCAGGGACTGTTGCTATTTTAACTTGATCAAAACAAAACCACCTCTGCCTTCAATGCCATAGGATTCTCCCTCCGGCCTCCAAATTGGACACACATTGCCAAGGTTGGGATAGTGTTGTGTGGTGCAGTTTGCGCCACTTTGTTTGTGTTCCCACTTACAGAGCCACGGCTGTGTAGAAACACCAGATGATTTATTCTGTGCGCACACTGAACAAGTAGGCATTCACTGAATTTGACCAAAAGTGTATTCGCTTACAATCGCTGACTCCACCTTTAAGACGCTGCGGTCAAAAGCAAGGGGGTGGGGGGGGGGAGGGGGAGGGCTCTGGAGCTGAGCCGCGTTTACAAGTTTGTGTGGATGTCCTCGTGCCTCAGAACCTTGTAGGTGAGCCAGTAGAAGATGTTGAAGACGAGGAAGCTCAGGGGGAAGATTGCCCGGGATATGGTGTCGATGCGCTTGGCTCGGTCCACGAAGCGCTTCCGCAGCACTTCCCCATCGTAGCGGGTCACCGGGGGCGGCGGGCTGAAGACGGAGGCCCCCTCGACGGCCGTGCCATCCTTGGTCTGCAGGCAGTGGCCCAGGCCGTAACCCCGGAAGTAAAACCCACGGCTGTCTCTCACCAGCTCATCTTCCTGTAGTTGGGTTGACACACAAGTCAACCAGCATTAGCTCACAGCAGTGCATGTTTCCTCACAGTGGATGCTTTCTAGACGGGGCTTGGTTGTTTGTAATAGGGCACCAAGCATGTACAGGAGTAAAATAGGGGAAAACAACAATTCAATCTCAGGGACAGAGCTCTTTTTAACCACGGTAATATTGGATAATAGTGGATATTTTGGTGTTACTGTACGTGTAGCCAGCCGATTATTGTGGTGCCAATGCAAGGGCAAAGGCGGCAGGGAAATATTTATGTTCATCGGTACTCAAAATTACCAAACCTTTATGCTGTATTTTAAGGACGTATTTTATTTTTTTTTACCCAATGTTCCAGAATAATAAAGTACCTATTAGTGAAAAACCAGCGGCTCAAAAAAACAAAAAGTAAGGAAAAAAAGAGAGTAAAATATGCATTATGCTTTGATGGATGTCAGGGCACTTTTCCACAGTGAATGAGGGCCTCTCCTCTGTCCCTATAAAGAGAATATTAATAGACATGTAGCTTAGGCCTGCCAGTACAGTGGCACTTTAAGAGATTCACTTTGGCAGAGAAGGTAGAGATGTGCAATCTAAATTGGGTGATTAGTAGTCAGGGTGAGGTGCCTGGAGTAAGTTGACCCTTATGTCTCTCTTTGTCTGTCTGTCTGTCTGCCTGCCTGCCTGCCTGTCTCGCTGAGCCTGTTAGCCTTCTGGAGTTCTGTGGACAGATTTGGCAAAGACAGCACCCTATACATCCTGTGAATAGACCCATTGCTGTCTCCATTTAAAACCATTTGACTTTTGCACTTGATGCAGTATAGTATGGTGGGACAACGTAGTCTAGTAGTGGTCTGGATGTTTTACTCTTGATGGTAGATGAAGCTTGAGTGTAATCATTATTGAGATGCCTAACTGCTATTTCTTCGTTAATGGTCCTAATTACAATATTTATTAGCAATATTATTTATAATATATAATAAATAAATAATAAATAACTAAATTTATTTTGAACATTAATATAGCAGCAAACAACTATATTCTATGTAAAGTTATAGTGGAGTAACTATATCCTGAGCAGAGAATGACATCACATTCCCTCTGTGCGTGTTGTAATCCAAGTTCCTCTGGTCTTTGTTTTCACTGCTGGTCAAGCCACGTGTGCACGTGTTGCATGTGTGTTTGTGGCCCACAAATCATTTGTTTTTTGCATACGTTTTGGTATGAGATGCTGGTGCTTAGTGTGACATCTTGTGACAGACAATCATGTTTATATTAACAGCCCCATATCATTCCATTTTGCAAACTTTTTCAGTTTGTATATGCTATTTTTAGTTAACCTCACGAGATCAGGATGCTTCAGTTGGACTTTGCCTTGATAATTAGTCTGGAGAGGTGGGAAATCGCCTGCCCTTTTAAAACAGTTTAAATGGACGGCTTCCCAGATGGATTTGTCTAACAGACACAGATATCTGGCCTGTTAGGTTAATCTTCAAACGATTCTGCAACAAAAAAGAACAAAACATGACCTAACTTGATTTGCTGTCTGACTGGGACTTAGAGGAAATTCTGTCACATCTGGGGCCAAATCATTGTGTCATTTGGGTTTAATCATGTTAGGCTTTATTTCAAAGTTATCTAGTCTTTTCCATTCCCCTCAGACAACATACATTAAGTGGAAATTATAAATTTTAAACTATAGGACCTTTAATATAGTCTTCTTACCATTCTAACCTCTAGTGGAATGCCAGCAAAGGGCAGTTGGCACCACACTAAAGAGAAGTCCTTTCAGAAGCTTTAGAGTAGCTCACTGCAGCTCAACATTCTATGGGAGCAACCGTTTATCTGTTGTGCCAGTGACAAACTAGCACGGCTTAATTATCCTTTCTACACCAATGCTGTATACACGATATACAGTACATCATGTGTTGTCTAATGGAGCATTCTTCAAAAGATAATTAGGTAATCATTGTCTCTGGTTCATGCTCACAGCCCATGTCAGGGAGGTATCAGAAGCTGAGCACTTGGATTTGTTGAGCGTAGTTCATTTACTGCCTCTCTAATTGTGTTTTAGGTGGTATAGTGTAGATACATGGTGGACATTAGTTCAGCTTTCAGTGAGTGATCAATGGCAATGTGTGCATATACTATACAGTATATACTGAATGTGCATGTGGAAATGTGTTCCATATGCACATTGTTTGCCATAATACACTGTGCATATGGCACACATTGCACAAGTATGGACAGTGTATATAAAGTACACACTGTATTATCTCAAAGAGCAAACTTGAGCAAACCGCTCAATGACAGACCAGAAGGAAGGATGCATCATAGAAGAACAACCTTACATTACTGTTGCAGACCAGCACCACAGAGGCAGGAGACAAACAGCAGAGGGTGAGACCCAGAGCGTGGTTCTCACCCTCATCACATGCAAAAGGGGGGAAGTGCAGGTACGCCCTTTTGTATGTTTAGTGTTTAAGTATTTTGTTTTTTAATGAATAACTCAAAATTGATTAAGAATTCACTTGTGCCTTTTTGGCAGTAGAAAGAGCTCATCAAGAGCTTTAATTTGATATATACATCTCTGTTTCACCCAAAATGTCACTTAAGGCCCTTTGTTTCTCAGCCTTTGAGAAGCTTTGCCACTGTGGGTAAAGTAAAAGAGTGCTGGTGACAGGAAAAAACTACAACAAGAAGAGTCGTTTGTGGGAGAGGTGAAAGGGCAAATTAGAGGTTCGTGGTGAAAGTTGCACTACACAGAAAATGTGGGCAGCCACAGGCAGGACAAATTGGGTTTGAAGGTCATGGTCAACGCAGCAGTCTGTTTTACCCTGGTGCAGGCGCTGCAGTGCTGATTTAGGGTCGCACAGGTCAGGTTGTTAGCAGGGTTATCATTCACTTTCCCCACCGACTCCACTCCTCCAAGTAGACTGGCAAACACCTCCGTCAAAAAGGCAGGTGACAACATTGGAACACTAAATATCAGCGGATCAATGTTGGTGTTGACTGACATGGCCTTTTAGTGTCCGGTTGTATTTGTTTTGGAAAGTCTTTTTTCACTTTGAAGACATGAATGATCTGTGCCTTCTCTCAATACATATTATAACAAACAATATAAAATGATAATAAATTGTTTCTCTATTTATTGTGTTTTAAGTGTACAACACTTTGATACACTGTGGGCCTCATGCACGTACATTAGCGAGCACAACGTACATTTTTTTATAACGCAATCTGCGCTTGGCACCGCCCTCTAAACTTGGCATTAACACGGCGAGTAGTCTAGTCTATGTTCCAGCCATATTTGTAAGTTGCGGCACCCAAAAGCAATGGAACAGCAGACTCATGAAGTAGACATATTTATAAATAGCCTACTTGTCTAGACTTTATGTATCGTCAAGCTTAAAGACAACATGGGTGTAATTCTACCCCCAAATAATTATGTTTGGGTGAGTATAACATTCAAAGGAGTGGAATAAACATTTATTTTAACACCACAGCAATCAAATTCTTCAGCACGTCTCTCATGGCCCGTGTCTTCCTCTTGCTTGGAAGAACATTGCCATTGCTTTCTTCTCCGGTGTTCAAAGAAACACGCTAACTGGGATAACACCTTCTTTTCAGAGGCGGAGATTTTTCACCGCAAAACCAACATGCGCTTTGCACCGGAGTATTCATACATTCAACGGAATAGGTAATAACTCTCTCCTTGTGGATCTCCTCTCCTCAGACACTCCCAATTTCCCCTCCCATGAATGCGATCGTGTTCCTTCAGCAGGCAATATAGGGTTTTAGCCATGTGCATGCTGTTCATACATACAATGCCATGTTTTAGGCACAAAGTGCGACAAAAATACACCTACTGTAAAATACACGTTAATACATGAGGCCCTGTGTTTGTTAAGTTCTTTATAAATACATTTAGATGTTTTTACAGATTTTATTGAAGCTGCACGTGCCATTGTGGATTTCTAATATCATCGACCTTATTGATAATAATATATTAATAAGTAAAGCTTATTGCTTGCTTTTAGGTTGAAGAGGACTGCAAGGAAAGAGTTGTTTTGGCACAGTGATAACAAAGCCTACCAGCCAAAACTTCTTATGCTATAAGAATTAGCTTTGGAAGTTGGGGGGAAATATCTTCAAAGAACTAGTTAGGTTTAGTGCAGTAAGCAACATAACTGGAAGTGTACATATTAATTCCTTAGATCAAAAAGCATGTGGAAAACCATTTTCTTCAGCACTACTAACTCATAGTGTGTAATGACCAGACTAAATCAGTTTGAACATAGAACGCAGAGTTAACTCACATATTTGAGTGAGAGCCATCGTGCAACCAACAGGGAGATTCAGTCCTGCTATACAGTGTAAACACTTTCCACATCGATTTAGGATGAACAGACCAGTCCAGTAAATCTGCTGGTTTCTTCTGCCCAGACAGCGGGAGCTTGGCAATACATCTGGGAGGCTGGCCGACATGTCTGATATCCCATTAATAGGATATTCAAGTCTTTCTTCCTGTTACCCTTGAGATTAACGTCGGTGTTCCTAACAGACATCTCAAATCCTTCTATAAATGCCTTTTGTGTGTCAGTGAGGATCCCATGTACCAGATTTACTGGCTGGAGCAGAGCATGTCATACATTCATCTGACACATGACAGCCAATGGAAATTATATAGGTGACATACTGTCCTTCCTCTACGTACAATGGCGTGACCGAGACCATGGATCACAGAGTCACGACCCAGGTTGGAGCTCTTCACCAGGGAAATGAGAAGCGGGCTGATAAAGCCTTATCTAATATGGCAGTGTGTGTGTGGACACGGTGCGTTCTGTTTGTTCCTGAATAAACAATGACAAGAGGCACAAGCTAGTGTCAGATGAGGGAGCGTATGTGTGTGTCTTCGTGTTAGAATGTGCTACAGTGTTTTCACTGCTTGTGCATGCATGCTCCAACGCTGTTAATGCCTCAGGTCCACTAGTGCCAAACACCGGTGTTTTACCTTAATGTCCAGAAAAGTGCAGCGCTACTCGGCCGCTAGGCCACTATGCCGTGGCTTTGTAGCCCAGATCTAACTCTGTGCTGCAGTGCCAAGCCTGGGACTTTAGGACTTGGGAGGGGTTTGGGCGTGACGTAACCTACAGTGAAAACGCCGGATGTTTTGCTAGTCATGCAGACTATTGTTGATAGTTTACACCTCCCTTCCCATTTGAGCGCCTCCTTAAGTCCTTGGTACCACTTGATAGTCGAAACAGGAAAGTCTAGAGACAAGATTAGCATAAATCACCGGTGTGAGACTGGTGCCGAGGTAAAGCATCAGTGGAAACAAGGCATAAGACCCCGCATTACAAGCTTTGTCAATGGTATCAAATGGTTCCATACGGTTCTCTTTCTGGTCTCCTAAGTGGGCATGGTTGCTTTGCCTCTCACTGGATAATTGGGTTGTGCATTTCATGGTGTTAATGGTAGTAAAAGACATAACATTTATACATATTGAAATAAACCATCTAACAGTATCTGTGTTACTGAGACAGAGCCAGGACTTAAACTAAATGTTCTCCTGATTTGTCCTAAAAATAAAAAATTTTTATTCAGACTGTTATGAGAATTTTTATCCTGTAAAATATTGGTTCAGTATTTACTTTGGTTACTATGGGGCATCGGTCATAATCTGTGCTCACTTCATTTCCCTCATCGTAATGAATAGACAGCATGCTGCCCGGAAGGAGAGTGTCAGTGGCGTCTCTGTCACCAACAGTGTTGGGCAGTACCTAGTTACTAGTTACTGTAACATTATTACTTTTTTCAGTAACTAGTTGTGTAACAAATGTATTTTTCCAAAGCATAAATACTATTACAATTACAAATCTAGGTAATGCTGCATTACTGTGTTGCTAGAACGACATTTTCCCTCCTAGACTTCCATCTTAAGAAGACATGCCATTATTATTAGTTAAGTTAGGGTAGGCTAATTAAACCAACCTGTCCAATCATCTGGTTTGAGAGGCTGCAATGTTTTCACTTCATTATTGTTCCAATAAAGAGGATTCAATTCTAAAAGGAGCTGGCTACACAGGTTGTCATTTTTCGGAAAGGTCAAGGCAGGGTAGTGATTGTGAAAGTAATGTAGTAATGTAACGAGTAAAGTAACAAATTACTTTCCTAGTAATAAGTAAAGTAACATTATTACTTTTTGAAGGAGTAATAAGTAATAATAGTAGTAATAGTAATAATATTAACATATTACTATTCCTGAAAAACACTGGTCACCAACAGTCTCGATCTGGCTATTACAGTAATTTAGCTAGCTTGCGTGCTTTACACTCACTATTCTCTGTCGTCGCTGCTTTTTCCTCAGCCTGATGAACTCCTTGTGTTGCCTGGAGACGAAGTTAACAGCTGCGTACTCCAGCAGAGCAGCGAACACGAACAGCAGACACACCGCCATCCAGATATCTATGGCCTTCACGTAGGATACCTGCGGAAAAACCAGGCCCAACCTATAGGTGTTATGTCTTTCACTGAAAAAACAGCCCTATTACAAAATAGCCAAATATTCTTAAATATAACCAGATTGTATTGTATATTGCTAATAAAAATTTGTCAATTGGGCAAGACAATTTTGCTTAACTATAATTCTTAAAACTAGCATAAAAGCCTAGCCACTGAAAGATAGCAATAATTAATACTAATAATTGGGTAATTTAGCAGAAGATTTAATTCAATTATTAGGTAGTAGGTAATTAGGTAGTGGTTATGTATCTTGCTCAAGGATATTTACAGATAGGCCAACATTATAGAGGAAGTTCTCCCATCAGCCTAGTTAGTTCCTAAATGTTCACCACACACATTAATGACTTGAGGGAGGGTTGGGTAACTGGAATGACGCGGTTTCCTCAGCCCTGGCATCTAATGACCCACTTCCTCGGGATGGCCTAGAGTTGTAATGACTAGCAGTAGCGGTGCGGGCAGCTGACACGTGTCCGCGAACGAGGTCACAGTCGAGGCGCTGGGTAAGCTCTGTCCGGGGTGTTGGTGACTAAAGACCTGTCACAACACATCAGGAGCACTGAGTGGGCATTGCGTGGAAGCTATAGCCTCGCAGCGCAGGAGTACTGCTGACTACTGTGCTTTAGTTTGAATGTGGAGGGACGACCAGAGAAAAACAGGCTTTTCCATCCAAACAGAATACCCTTGTCTATATAAATAGTAAACTGCACTCCATATCAATTTATTTTCACGTCTTTCCATGTATGCAATAACATTTTTAGCTTTTGATGCAGCTGGGTGGAATCTAGCTGTGTAAGTTATGTGCTTGTTGTGGCCAAACAGTGGTTTGGACCAATCAGCATCCTAAGAAAAACAACTGCCAGCTACTGCCGTTGTTTAGGTGTGCTGATTAGTTGGTTACCCCATAATAGACAGTGATAGATGGTTTATCCAATCACCTGCTAAGTATTTATTTTTAAGGTGCCTGCCCTTCACCAAGGAACATTTGATTAGCCACAACACTGAATTATATCTTTCCAAAGCTAACAGACATTATCATAGATGATGAGATGAGAAGTGGCCTTTGAATGTGGACCATCGCCGAATACTGATCCAAGCAGAAGGAGATTATTTACTTAGTTTGTTTTAGAAGAAAAAATTAATATAAAGAAAGATAAACAGATTTACTCAGCGTGGAGGCTTTGGAGACCAAGACCTTCTGCAACTCAGTGACCTGCATCA
The DNA here is from genome assembly GCA_027564835.1 of Typhlichthys subterraneus. Taxonomy (NCBI): domain Eukaryota; kingdom Metazoa; phylum Chordata; class Actinopteri; order Percopsiformes; family Amblyopsidae; genus Typhlichthys; species Typhlichthys subterraneus. Next base: position 57,686 of record JAODUH010000001.1, on the reverse strand, counting down.
ACAGAGAATTATATTGAAGTTGCAGATGAGTGTGTGTGGTGTATTGTGCTACTGAAGATGCAATGCGTGTGATGGCATTTTGCGTGGTGGGTGACATAACCTACTGTCTTAGTAGATGTGTGTGCTAGCTTTGTGATTGGTTGTTAGACACAGCTACTGTTGACAATGCCAGTGTACAGGGTACCTTAGGCAGGGTCAGGGAACCTTAGACAGGGTCAGGGTACCTTAGGCAGCACCAGGGTACCTTAGGCAGGGTCAGGGTACCTTAGACAGCACCAGGGTACCTTAGACAGCACCAGGGTACCTTAGGCAGGGTCAGGGAACTTTAGACAGGGTCAGGGAACCTTAGGCAGCACCAGGGTACCTTAGACAGGGTCAGGGTACCTTAGGCAGGGTCAGGGTACCTTAGACAGCACCAGGTACCTTAAGCAGCGTCAGGGTACCTTAGACAGGGTCAGGGTACCTTAGACAGCACCGGGTACCTTAGGCAGCACCAGGGTACCTTAGGCAGGGTACCTTAGACAGGGTACCTTAGACCAGGGTACCTTAGGCAGCACCAGGGTACCTTAGGCAGGGTACCTTAGACCAGGGTACCTTAGACCAGGGTCAGGGTACCTTAGGCAGCGAGGCCCTGGAGCCAGAGCTCTGGGTGGTCATGGTCAACACAGTGGTGATGCCCAGGCCGACTCGGGCCGGCGCGGCATCCATGTTGATCCAGAAAGAGACCCAGGACAGGATGACGATGAGCAGGGAGGGGATGTACATCTGGATCAGGTAGTAGCCCATCTGACGCTCCAGGTGGAACTTCACCTCGATGCAGGTGAATTTACCTGCAAAACAAAGGCAGGCAGAAGTAGCTTCAGTTTGACTTTACAGCGAGAATCAGTCTGAGGAGCTTGGAAATAGCTGTGTTTCTGTCCGGTAAACTAGTGTGTGGGCCAATCAGCAACAAAACAATGGCGGGTCCTACAGTGGTTAACGTAGATGCTACAATATAGCATCAGTTTTATTCAAATGTATTAGAATAGCAAAGAAAGGCACTACAGGCTTTTCTCGATGAAATATGTGTTTTCACCATTCTCCCGACTCTTCTTCTGCATGCGTGAATATAACAACAGGCTCTGCTGGTTCACAGGCTTGTCCACTCACCTGCCAAGTATTTTTTTTTAAAGCACCTGCCCTTTTAAAATCGTTTCAATGAATGGCTCCCAAGATGGATATGTCCAACAGAACATACATCTGGCATGTCAGGTTAAGGCAGAGGTCCTCTTGACTCCCAGATGTGGTCTTCAGAGTATAGCGCCGCACCCACATTTGAGCTGTTGCTTATTCTCTTAGTGTGTGTCATTGAAACATGCAACAACTTGTTTGGTGAGAACACAACGTTTACTGAGAAGAGCACTAATGTTTTTCTTAAGCAATTGACATATTGCACAATCCAAGTGAACACCTTCTGCTCATTACGACCACTAAAAGGTGTCTTAAACCAGTTGAATACCTTTATGTATTCAAGATGCCTGATGTTCGGCATCATAGTTCATAATTGATGTGGAAACCTAGTGCACAGTAGGCCTGAAGATCGATTGTTTTGATTAACTTAAATTATTTGTGTTAGTAGAAGCCTACAAGTCAGGCAAATATGTAGACCCACCATGCGTGCGTATATGTGAGGTTAGCTTACTTAGTCTATGCCTATAGGCAATTGCTAAGCTTTTACGCACTGGTTCTGATCACTAAAGGCCCCGATCACACACAGACGTGCCGCTTCAAAAGTGCTCTGATAAAACCCCGATCACACAGATAGATAGATGCCTGTGCCGAAGAGAGTGGCTATGTACGTATGTAATATGTATGCACTGTATATGTAGATGAGTCTTTGTTTATACAAATGTACTTGTATATTTTATTTTGCATAATGTGTTGGAAATAAAGACATGTTAATCTAAAATGTAAAATGATACGTCATTAGGCCATTAGGCCATTAGTACCTGTGTTGTAGTACTTGGTGCAGTAGCCTAAATCCTTTTCTTCTTTCAGTACAAACTGGGGAAGAGTGAGATCGTCAGCCACTTGCACTGGGTTGTCAGACAGCCATTCAAAGATCAGATCATTCATGGTGTATCCGACTGTGAAGACAAAACAACAAAGTAAAAAGAGGATGTAAAAGAGATATTGAATACATAGATATTATGTGCTGAAAATGGTTAACGGATGGATGAATGATACAACAAACTAAAACAAAGTTTTTCAATATATCTGAGTGAAAAAATATATATACACATTACTGTAGATTACGCTTTAACATACCTGCCAACATTTGGCAATGAAAAAGAGGGAGACTTTCCAGGTTACCTGCAAATAGCCTACCTACAATATACCTAAAAGTGTAGCCTATATCACAAAAGTGCAAACATTGTGAGAGAGATTGGAGTGTGTTTTCAATGTAAGGATAAAACGAAGTAATTGCATCCTGAGCAGTGATTAACCCCACACTCCCCCCGTGTGTGAAGGGAGAGGTGTTTTTGTTTTGATTTGAATTTTATAAAGCGTTTTTATTAGGGAGTGCAAGGGGACAGAGAACATGGAAGACAGTGGTGATGTAATCCATCTGCAGTAGCTACGCCCCCAACTCAATTTGTCACCATTAGGGTCGCATATTGCATCTCAAAGTTGGAGTCAGCGATTGTAAGCTAGGACACCTTTTCACAATCCACCAATTATCTCCCCACAGTTGGACAGCTGCCCGTTCTGTTTGCGTCATGAAATTAAATCCATTGTTTCTACACAGCCAGGCTGCACCACACAACACTATCCCAGCCTTGGCAATGCACTTCCAATGTGTGGGGCAGAGGGTATGAGGGAGCACCCAAGTGGCATTGAGGGGAGAGGTGTTTTTCTTTAGATAGAGTTCAAATATAAATATAAATATATTTCTCAAGCATCGCTGAGTCCACCTTTAACTTGTGTCATCACTGACGTCTGAAGGCTGGAGGACAGAGAGGCACGTGAGGTGGGTGCCTGCACACACTCACACGTACACACACTCGCACTCGGGTGTGTGCCACTAAAGTGGTGCAGACAGTCACTTTGGCAAGGTTATTTTGGCACACAGCCTTGTGGCCAGACAAGACGGTCCACAGGTCAAAGTTAATATTTTCTCAGTCTTAAACACACATGCCTGCCTGCCCACACACACACACACACACACACACACACACACACACACACACACGCCCAATGCCCTTGTTGATTTATCTACCCATCTTAAGCGTCCCACATATCAGGCGTCCTCACAAAGATGCATGATTAACAGTACATTAGAAATGCAGGAATCTTGACATAGTTTGAATAACACCGATCTGGGCTCCTTGGGGGGGCCCCCCCCCCTGAGTTACAAAGGCATTAATTATTCAAGATATTTCTCGCCTTTTCGCTACCACCTCCCTGAAAAACACCACTAAAAAAACAAAAAGAAACCCTTCTTATCTCGCTCCTGAGGAGAGTTGCAGTCTTTCAGACATCCGGCTCTAATGAGCAGGGAGAATGCCAATGTTACGCTAAGATAATGACACGGCCTTCTTTACTTTCATCACCGACAGCTTAGAGGATAACAGAAAATAATTGATATTGTATTCAAGGTAGATAATAAAAATGTAAATTTATGGCTGGGGATGTCTTTTCAAAATGCAGTTAAGTGGCGCGTTAACTTATTTTATGTTTTACAAAGAGGTTCAAACGGTCACCATTACTGTCTGAAAGCTGCCACTGTAGTGGTTCACATTCAATGCTTCAGCCCTGCTCTTCATTTTTCGCTCAAGTTAAAAAGGGGATTTAGGGCAACACCGAAGGCTCAAAGTCTTTCTGAAGTGGGATAAACTGCAAAATATAGAGCTTCGATGTGCCACACGGAGGCAGAATATTGTAGTTTGAGATATTTATATCGATATAGCAGGAGCATAAAAGGAAAGAGAGATCATTGGCCTTTCTGTCTCTCTTATATGTGTACAGTGTTGGCACAGCGAATGTCATTTCAATAAAACCCTGTGGTGTCTTTTTCACATCCAGCCACAACCAAGGTGATCAAACCCTTGGACTGTGCAAACGCTTGCCAAAACAAGCCCAGGATATTCCAGTACATTATTACAGTATGGAGTCTGCTCTAATGTCAATTTGACCAGGTACATCTAACTCCTATTATGTGTAATGTCACCTTTGTTACAGAGAATGTCTCTGCTAAATAAATAAAAAACATGCATTTTATTCATAGCCATGTGTCATTTTAGGATGCAGTACAATGAGAAGGTACAAAAGCACTAGTGCATATCAAATGCCATATCCTTTTATTTTCTATTATGTATATCCACTACTTGGCAATTTGCAGGAATAAATTGAGCTGCTTTTTGTGGAAAGATGGAGCACTCTTCTTCCCAGCAACACAGAAATGGGGGTGAACACAAATGCCAATATGCAGGTTTGTTTATTTATCGGTGGGCAATACTGCCAGAAAGGCAGTGTACTGATGCCACATTTTGAATGGTCCATCTGTTTCCCATTTGCTAGTTATTTTGTCTATGTGAGGTGAAATTAGGTCACCTCTAGGCAATGGGGATGGGCCACGTAATAATAATAGGAACATGAAATGAAAGTTTTATTATTTATATCCCAGAAATTGGCTTTGTCAGGGCATATGCTATTCATGCCCAAGGAAATAACGGGACAGAGTTTTCCCCCTTATATTGTAATAAGGCAGAACAGGTAACCAACAGGTTTAGAGCTATAACACACATTCCATGAATCAGCTCCATTTTCACAGTAAGAGCGGTGTCATGACCAATATGATGCTCATGACTCATGAAACAACATAACGCTAGAAAGCATGTCCCAAACCCCATCTAAACCTAAATCGTCATAGGTAAGGCTGGCCACTCGGCAGTCATCTTGGTTTACACCTCCGGGCAGTTATTAGGAAGACCCTATCTGAATAAATGGGAAGAGAGCCATAACTGAACCTCCTTCTCTCATACAGTTCAAGTCTGTCTCCATAATGTCTCTGGAATTTCTCCTATAGAGATATATTCAAAAGTATCTGACGTCACAGCTTTATGCCATATGTCTTGGCACGTTTAGACACAAGTGTAATACAAAGCATGCGGCAGGCGGGAGGATTGAAATGAGGACAGCGAGAGAAAAGGAAGTAGAAGGAGCCAAGACTCACAGCTTTCCAGCTGCATGGTACAGGTCTGAATGTCCATGGGGAAATTCTTCAAGTCCATAGGGCAGGACAGGATAAGAGTCAGTCTGACACGGAAACAGAGCAGAGAATAAGGGCAGCGGCAGGTGTAGGTTAAAGGCTAGGAAGGCTTTAGAGAAATAACAAAAGAGAAATGATAGATAAGGTAAAACAGGGCAAGGAAGATTCAACGACAGCAATACGTGTTCCAGTTTCCACTGAAGTAAATCTGCAATAACATTAGGCCAATTTGTTTTGTCCCCTCCCTTTCTCTAAAAGCTAGATTGAAAAGTTCACATTACGATACAGTGTCGTTTAGTGAGCCCAGTTCCTCTGTAGTGGCAAACTAAATGGTGAAGACACGCCTTGCTTTATTTATTGCTGCTGTGACACATTAAGCCTTCCACAAACGTCCGGGAAGAGTGGGAGCTATTAGGGAGTTTGGGTAGAAGAAAGCAGTGTAATTACCTGCTGTAATGCATTGCCAAGAGCAAGACAAGAGCCACCAGCACTATATTCACATGAAGCTATATTCTGCTGAACTTCAATGACATTTCTTTACGCAGTAACCAATAATCAAAACTTAAAAACCCATATGAATAACTGTCTACGCCGTTGGAAAAGCAAAACAAATAGCAATTTTTTACAAAGCATTTAATCAAACCTATAAGCAAAAGTGAGGCACAGTCATTTATAGTAGTCTAGTCTAGTAAATTACAGTAAAACAATGTGTCAGGAATACTGTGCAGCAGCACAAAGGAGACTAAATACTGTAATGAACTCAACCTGATTATGGCAGACAGATCGACAGACACAGACATACAAATAGACAGACAGACAGACAGACAGACAGACAGACAGACAGACAGACAGACAAATAGGTAGACGGACAAACAGGCAGGCAAAAAGAGAAAGAAACAGAAAGACAGACATACAGAATAAATAGGTAGACAGGCAGGCAGGCAAAAAGAGAAAGAAACAGACAGACAGACAGACAGACAGATACACAGACAGACAAAGAGTTAGACAGACAGGAGATATACACAGACAGACATACAGATATACAGACAGATATGTAGACAAACAGGAGATATAGACAGACAGACAGGAGATATATACAGACAGACAGGTAGACAGACATACAGACAGACAGGTATTCAGACAGGTAGACAGACAGGTAGACAGACAGGTAGGCAGAAATAACCTGATGCTGTACAAGACACTGCCATCCTGGAAGATTCTCAGCAGCTTGTTGTCAGTAGTGACTTCATGGAAGTTGGCTCCCTTCTCGTTGGCGAAGAAGAGGTCGGGCTTCCAGATGGAGTCCAGCATGGACGGGTCCAGGTCCAGGGAGTCGTCTGGGTACTCTCTGTAGGCCAGGCGTGGGTCGTTCCACTTCTGCCGCAGGAACACGTTCAGCCTGTAGTCCTGTTGGCGGGGGGTGACAACTACTGAACAGTAGGGTAACATCCTGTGTGCCTAGCTTTGCAGCGGACCTTTGAGTGTAAACACTGGAGATGAATTTGATGAATTTCATGTGTTGGTAAGTATTAGCTTAACCACGTACACTATACTATAGCACTACACACAACACTACATGAACACCATTAGCATGTAGGATGACTACAAAGATTGTTGTTGTGTATTGATTTAATTGGCAATAAATAAAAATGCCAGATTACTAATAAAATCTCTAAACTGTGAGCACTTCTTCAAGGACGATATAAAATGTTTGTGTTGCGGAAAGTAGCTCTCTATGGATTTCTACCACTAGATGTCACACTAATCGCACCAGCCTCTCAGACCAGAACACCAGTTAACCACGCACCCACACACATGCACGGGTGGCCGGCCCGACTACTTAAACGTGTGTGCAGTAAATCTCTGCTCAAGACTCACTATATCTTTACATAGAAAAAAAGGTTGTTTGCTGTTATATTACTAAGGTATTAAAATACCGTGGTGCAAAATACAAATAACAAAACAAAACACGGTGGATGTTAAGTCAGTGACTATTAGCATAGAAAATAAAGAGATGCTGCACCACAAAAACATGTGTCACTCAGAACAGTTTGTTTGGGGCGGTAGGGATGGTTTATTTTAGGGCTCAAATCCTGTGTGGGGTGACACATTTGGGGCTGTGCTCATCTTTGACACAATATGAAAAGTCACTCTACTGAAGTAATTATATGTGTTGTCTTTCCCCTGTCTAGCCCACCTCTCCCCCAGACAGACATACAGACATAGATGGGCATACATACAGACAGACATTCAGACAGACTCCATGCCCCATAAAAGACCTTGTGCCATGCTGACCCAACAGCTAAGGTGAAGCCGTGTACAGCACAGACCCAGTGACGGCCATTCCCCCCTCAGCCTTCTACCGGCTCCATTAGTTTTTTTTTTCTTATTTTTTCCTCCAATTTCCCATCATAATTAGAGCAGACAGTTCATTATCAGCTTGTCAGTGACCCAACTGGTCTCTGAAGGTGTGCGGATACGCTCCAGGAAACAGAGAAATTAGGGAAAAGCTGAAATACTGAACAGGAAACACCGGAGGACAATTAAGATAGTGGGAGTGTTTGGAGGCCTCATTTAGAAATAATGAGCAAGTCACAGATGAGATTACTCCAAAAGACAATCATGTATCCTTTTAGAATATTAGCATTTGTGTGTAACATCGCTACTAGCATCCTTACCATGGTTGTTTCTGTGATGGAACCAAAGCTGTTGATGAAAATGTTACAGGTGACATTTACTGGTGGACCTGAAGAAAAGAGGACATACATTATGATTGTTTGTTCCTGTCTGCACTGGTACATTTAACACCCATTCACACCCACAACAATAACCATAAAGAAAACTATTAACAGATTGAAATAGTCAGGGCAGTAAATAGAGTGTTCACATGACAGCAATTACCAAGAAGCAGCCAAAATGATGATGACTTTCAGATCACAATGGTGAATTAAAAGCATTTTGCTAACACCTAACGTTTTTGGTGATATTGTCAACAGTGAGAGAGATAGGACGCCATTAAAAATTGATGGCTGGTGATAATCGTGAGACCTGGTTCGAAATAATTAATCACTCAAATTCCCACACTTGGGTGGATTTTAGGTTGGATATTCTGCAATATACTTGTTTAACATCCACCCCCCACCCCCTTTCCCCAATTTTACCAATGTTTATGTTTATGACAGAAAGTCTCTAAGAAAACATATAAAGGGGAATAAAGTACAGCTCTGGGTCATCTAGTACAAAAACAAATTGACAAATGAACAGTGCTTTTTAATTCATCCTTGGGTTAAAGTCATACTGTCAGTCTCACAGGACAGAAGAATCCTTTCTGTATTTTCACACCAGGCATCAATCACTATAGTGAACTAACAAAGCTGGGATAATAAACTGAATAAGCAGGAAGCCCCTGAATCAAGTCCTGACAGTCAGACAAACACACACACACACACACACACACACACACGCACGCACACACACGCACACACACACGTCAGTGGATTCTGTATAGCCTTCTTTCTAGCACGGCATTAAGTGTCTATTCCATGTGATATCGTGCAGGGTAGCAGCTCCCTCACACTGTGACTGCACACCTTTGAAGTTGGGCCTGATGCGGGCGTCGTATCCGGATGTCCTTCCCATGAGCTTGTCCAGGAAGTCGGAGGGTGACAGCTGTGGTCCTGCCTTGATGGGAGGCTTGGTCTCCTCCTTACAGGAGCTCAGTCTGACGGCACCCGAACACACAGGAGCCCATAGCGACATGAAGAGAAAGCAGAGGACAGGTTTAGGGAAACAGAGCTGGGAGCGGTGGGGCGAGTGTAAGAGACTGGAGTGGGGTCACATGAGAGAAGAACAAACATGGTGGTGCAATTCTCTCCTGGCCACTAGGGGCTTGCCATCAAAACAGAGAGAGAAAACAAGTCTGAGACACGGAGCTTCTGGGGAATGCAGTCCATCACATTTTTGTTCTATATTTTTATTTACTATAATTAATGTAATGAATGTCAATTCTGTAAAATATTGTTCCATTAACAGTATATTACGACTTAGAGTACGCTGCTACCAGGAGATATCACATGACGCAATCAGCCGGTTGTGAGAGGGTTGCAAGCAGCAACTTCACAAAATCAAACTCCATCCATACACACACCCAGGGGTGATGTCATACACACACGCGCACACTCCTCACATTCACACGTTGTGTTGGCATTATTGTGCTTGTTAGACCCCAACAGCATTAAAAGCAAGCCACAAAAAGTGAACCCAGCAGTCCAACACTAGTTGTGGTCTAGCAGGAGGTCTACAGGCCTGATTGATGACTCAGCTGAACGGATGTCACAGCAGGCAGAGGAACGTGTCAACAGCAGCTCCAGAGAAGCAGTAGTAGCCAGTGATGCGCGCATGGTGATCCGGCCACAAGGAAGAAGGCAGCGAGAGAAGAGACGAGAGAAGACATAGACGGAGAAGAGAAATATATAAAGCTAAGACAGGTCAACATGTTAAAGGAGCACGTGAAAATAGCAACAGAAAGAGTACATGCAGCCTGCCTCACGATGGATCTCGTAACTGGCGGCTTCCCACTGTTTCACCGCTGACTGGACGCCTTGATTTGGGTACAATAGGTACTACATACTCCTGGTCGGCCATGACCCAGGTCTGTGTGAGGTACAGGTCATTTGTGCCAGATGGGTGTTTAGAGCGCAAATGAAAAGAAAGCCAGACTAGGGAAAACTGTGAATTGACTGTCTCCATCTGTGGTCGCTCACACACACAGCTGCTCAATGGGCATGCAGGCGACACCACTTCTCAGAAGTGTGGAAGAGAGCAGGATCGCAGGATCAGGGGCCATTTGTTCAAAAGTAATCTGATCTGATCACATTGAAGGTTTTGAATACCGGTTGTTCAAAAAAAAGAAAATGCATTCTGAAATGGGATTACATTACGTTATTCAATATTAGTGTTGATCTGGATCAAAAGTGTGGATTCAGGTTGGATTTCAGGAGCAACATTGAATAAAACTGTAAAATTGGTAAAAACATATGACATTTCTATCATGTACTACACAGTCCTATATTTACACTGTAAAAATGGTCTATGCAAAAATATGAAATTGTAGTATTAAAAAGTAGAGTGAATGATTACTATACTATAGTGCTAGTATATACAGTATACTAGTATAAATACTATACTAATACACTTTTCTGTCCTGACACAAATAAGTGATAGAGACTCCACTATACTAGACTAGGCTATGCATTTCCAATGTATGGAGCAGAGTTTCTGAGGGAGAACCACAGAATTAGCCTAACATGCCAGAGGAATTGTTGTCACAAGTCCATCTGGGGAGCCGTACATTAAAACTGTTTGTGAATGGCTCTACTTTCAAAAACAATACTTGGCAGTTGATCGGATAAACCATTTGGTTGTTTTCGCTGTTAGCACCTATACCACACCGTATAGCTATAAAGACGACGCTGATTAGAAAACCACGCCTGTATAGCTATAAACACGACGCTGATTAGAAAACCACACCTGTATAGCTATAAACACGACGCTGACTGGAAAGTTCCGTTTCTACTTGGACACATTCAAAAGGATTTCGATGCTTTCCAGACTGATTCTAACGGCAAAATGTAAAATTAAACTGAAGCTCGCACATGACGCTTTGAGTCCTCAACATCCAGTTCTTCTTATATTTTGGCAGGTGCAGTTTGACTCAATGATTTGTGTCACTAGTGTTACAGCTAATGTTCTCTACTGACCAGGCGGCAGGTGGCACACTGCTTTACCAATGCGAATGTAGAAAACACATCATAGGTCCGACGTTTACGCCGACAATCGTTGACAGTCGCCAGACTTTAATATAGGCTATACAAGAAGTCAAGTAAGGTTGATCTGGCTCTGTAAATGAGAACACAGAGTGGTGCAGACCGCACCACACAACACTATCCCAGCCTTGGCAATGCGTGTCCAATTTGGAGGCGGAGGATCTTCTGAGAGAACACCCAATGGCGTGTGATTTTGCTCAAGTTCAAATATCAATAGAGAGAGAGAGATAGAGAACATGTATACTGTATATCTGAGCAGTGTGTGAAAAAACACTTTGATGCACACACACATTCTCTCTCTCTCTGAATTCCAAATATGTTCCATTGGTGATTTTTCCCTTAAGAATCTTTCTACCACTTCTCAACTCCTCCTGGTCGTTGAACATCCTCCCACCCCATCAAGTATATATGCTCTATTAATATAGTATAGTTCTGCTGTAACTGTGCACTGATCTCTCTCCATTTGACACATACACACACACCAAACTTGAGCATTTGCAGCTGCTGTTACATTTGACTCCAGTCATTCTGTTAGAATAATTACATCAGCAGGCATCAAGGATAACTTTTATAGATTTAATCTTATATACAAACAGGGATTCTCCTTTTCAGAATTGATCTTAGCAGGAAAGAAGCAAGCAATATTATTTACACTAAATCACAAGAACAAAATATCTGATGAGCAAGTGAAACCTGGTTTGGTCATAAATATTCAAAATAAATAAATATTATTTATTGACATAAATATTGTCACTCCGGGAAATATTGACAGAAAATTAAAAGTGGCTAGGTCCCCTTTAGGCCAATTGCATCCATTTATATGACGGATATGGAGATAACTCACTTTTACAGGAGGAAACACCACATTCCTGAGAGGTTGTGCATTACAACTACAACAAAAGAACATGGTAATGGGTAAATGGGTAAATGGTAAATGGGCGTATTTATATAGCGCTTTTATCCAAAGCGCTTTACAGTATTTTTGCCTGACATTCACCC
>JAODUH010000001.1:10540-26657 GCA_027564835.1 Typhlichthys subterraneus | reverse complement strand
AGGGAGAGAGAGAGAGAGGGAGAGAGGGGGGTGGGAGAGAGAGAGGGGGAGGGAGAGAGGGGGTGGGAGGGGGAGAGAGAGGGGGTGGGAGAGAGAGGGGGAGAGAGAGGGGGTGGGAGAGAGGTTCCCCCGGCTGTGTTACAGAGCTGCCGTATCGCTCCCCCAACAACGTTCTGACTCTTTGTCGTCACGTTGAGGTGATTGTGAAAGAGGTCCACTTAAAAAATCGAGCAGTTTTTTTTTCCATGCACGCAACTAACGAGTCATTGTGTGTTCAACTGTATGGTCTAATGAATGGCTAGTATGTTCAGCTGCATGTTGGCGTGAGTTGAACACAGATTGGCGTTTACCATGTTGGGCAATGCTCTCTACAGTCACAATAGGTAAAAGCCCTGTTCATGGAGCTTTGAGATCCTGTTTGTCTACTGTCTCTGGTTCATCAGTATGTAAAGACGAGCTATGGTGATTATTCTCTACTGCAAAACAAATCTACCTACGGGTACAAATAAAGTAACCTGAACCTGAAGTAGGTTTACTAATAGGGATGCGTTTGATCGCAATACTGTATCTTGACCAGTTAAACCTGGTCCAGTGGTGTAATGGTCAGTTGGGAGACAACATGTAAGCATTAGTTAGGGGCTCTAAATGTTAAACTTTTTCTTTTCTTTTTGCAATATAGAGGCACATTTTACTAAAAACTATGATTTGATTTGCCACTTAATATACTTTCAAAAGCTATTTTAGCATAGCTAATTTAAGCTAAAACAGAGGTCTGCTTCTGTAACACTAATTGCCACAAGCATTGTATATAATTTTAGTGGTTATCTGAGGCAGACAGAAATGTGCAGCAGGCGTTAGGGTTGGGCCGATAGATGACGCCATCATTCATCGCCAATAGCTGACAGGCATCACGGTGTTTTGCAGGCATCGTGATAAAACTGGTCAGAAAAGAAAAAAAGTTGTCAAAAAGTGGCAAAGCAGTGTTCAAACAAAGTTCTACACATCTTCTGAAACACTACGTAATGCGCTTTTTCCGTTAAAGGCTCGCCGAATTGCTGTGATAAGGATCACCTTTACTTCTCTTCTGACAGACGCACAGATGCAAAATACGCTCGTGCCTTGGCTGTATCACACATCTCTGTCCACATCTGGCAATGCAATGAACGCATTATGTTAATTAACGTAATGCTAACAACAACGTGCCAACTCAGTAGGGGAGGATGGGCATACAATACAAGTAGCTTACTGCCTGCCTATAGTCATATATTAACTACTACTTAGATAGTCAATCATTTACAATTAGACCTACTTTGTTAGTTTCAAGTTTAATATATGGCACAAGATAAAAATATACAGCGGTATATTTATAGGTGCCGCCGACGATAGCATCGTGCATCACAAGGTTTTACTGTAGACGTCGTCCGATGCCAATGTAGTAGACATCGCCCAACCCTAGGGGGCATTATCTTTGACCAGCAATAGCTTCATCCTTCGCTGCTTACAACTCATAACGATCAATGAATGCAGCACTTGTCTGTTGAAGCCCGTGATACAGCAACCGAACAGAATAGTTAATCCTGAACAACGTACTTTGGCTGTTGATGTAATGCAGTCAAGGGTTTATCTTGCGCTCACTTGGATAAGAGCAAACATGTAAAACCCATTAAGCAACACAAGGCTTTTGTTTGACAGCATAAAAACAGCCGTTTCAAACTGGGTGCGCTAGTCTTGTGACTGCAGAAGAGAAGAACTATGTAGGTGTCCATAGACAGTCTTTTTTGTTTAGACAGGGACCAGAGAGTCAGAGCAGGAGCAGTCAGAGAAGGTGGTGCAAGTTCAGATCACAGTGTTTCAGGAGAGCGTTGTATTGAACAAAGGCGAATAGTACAGTCGAGGAAACGAGATGAAACGGTGTGTATTCTTGGCTTGGGCTTTTGTGTGCATGTATGATTGTATGTTGTCACATTGTCCTGCTGGCCACGCCCATCATCAGGATGAAAGGGGCTTTTGATGGAGAACGCTTGACTGGCCATGCTCCCGAGTTAACTCGGGGCGGGGCATTTCAGTGTTCCCTCCCCCAGCTAGAGAGAGAGAGAGAGCCACTGAATACTGTATCACCATTGGTTATATATATAAAACAAACGTATGCAATAATTAATTTAGCAAAAGTGTTACCCTGACACACCGTCCATTGAAACTGATGGTAAAGGGCAAATACTGTACTATACTTGGCAGTTGATTAAATGAACCATCTGGTCGTTTTAGCTGTCGACAAACCTTAACCACGCCCATATAGCTGTCCACACAACACTGATTGGAAAGTTAATTTGCTAATCGGACACATTCAAAATGATTACTGGGCTTTCCAGACTGATTCTCAATGAAATTCTACTGAAGGTCAGGATGGTCTTGTGAGACTAAATCTGTGTGAGGGCCTATAAATCATACAGTCTTGACATGTTGGAATGAACATGACTAATTGCCAATGTTATAGATGCCACTGCTGCACAGGACCATTTCAGTCTTGTTTTCCCAAACTAAACCGATAATTAACATCTCAAAACAAAGGTAAAATATAACACCACAAAACATTATTCTCACAGTACTCACAAAGCAGTCATGCAAACACAATTAAATCAACAGTTAAAGTTCCATCTAGATGCTGTCTTAACCTATTTTACACAACACCCCCAACCGGAACCATTTTAAATGGTTCTATTCAAATAAGCTTTTAAATAAGTTTTAAACCATATTGTTTCAGTGTTCACATACATATTGTATTATTATACATATTGTAAGTTTAGGTCGGTTAGGTACAACTTGTACATAACAGCAGGTTATGTTGTCAAGTTGAAAATGAACTTTTTAAAAATAAATGTTGCCCAGTTATCCATGAAATGTTCCAGTTCAGCTCTGAGGGCAGTGAAGCGACCGACACACACACAGTTAATATGCAAATATACTGTCTGCACACGTGCATTCACACACAGATGTTAACTCGACAAACGGCCAAACCCAGGCAAATGAACAATAATATGGTGCACTGGATTATGTCACATAACTGTTTGTAATCTGTGTGGGGAAACTTATTGAATGATGCGTGTCTGCAACACCATGTTGTTTTTTCCATTAGCATCCTAGTGACTCTTGTGTCACAAACGCACAATTAAAAATAAAAGCTCACGCACGCGCCATTCCCACAGGTGTCTGTGTCCACTGTAAATGTACTGTATGTTCTCTTGCATGAGGAATGTTGGTAATCTGCTGCAGTCACCAGTGAGTCAGTCACCTAAAATGCTAACACAGCATTGTGCATCTTATTTTCATTTGACACCCCAGGAAATGTAGGTCTGAGTTTTTTTTTTTTTTAAGGGCGAAGTAGCTCAAGGCCACAACCTTTTGAGTCGGAGGCTTCACATTCCATATAGTTTGCTGTAGTGCCCTTTGGCAATACAGTCAGTGCTGTAGTTTGACCGGTGGAGGGAATTCTAATTCAATGTAAAAATATACTTTTGATTTATGTTTGTTTGTTTTATAAAAGGTTACTGGAAATATTTTTTTCTTTTAAAGAATAAAGTGAAGGTGCAATATTTGCTCTCTGAACCATAAACTTTTTTTTTTCATATTTATTTTAACAGTAAACAAAGTAATGCTGATGTTGATACTGACCAAATCTTTAAAAAATATGTATTTTATTGTCTGAAAATATCTCTACAGGTCATATCCATTTTAAAAATCACCTGGCTGGCTTACATTGCACTTTTCATGCACTCGTGTGTCATCGAATTAAAATGCCCTGTTATCAGCGGTGGGCTGCACCACTCCCACAGCCCACGCCCCCTTGATTGGGGGAAACAATTAAATTAATCCCAAACAGCTCATTTAAAAATATCTGCTGATGGAGACTGAGCAGTCAGAAACACCTGCCTCTCTCTCACTTTCACTTAGCACACCCAACAGCCCCTCCCCCTCACAGATCAGCTCCTCCCCCATCAGCAGCTCCTCCTTGACCCCTGCTGAGCTCATTGCTTACGGTCTAGCTTCTTTTTTTTTTTACACAATGTGCAGTGGGTGCAGCCAGGCTCAACGCTGGGGTGAAGTTACACTTCTCTTCCGGTGGGTGAGGTTTCCAGCTCAAGGGCAGCTAAGAATCACTAGATACTCTACATGTGATACCACAGAGAGGTTCGCTAAATGTGCTTTTAATTGCTTTCTGCAGATTAGGTTGTCCAGGCTCACTTGCTTTGTCCAAATACCTGCTTGTATAACACACAAGAATAAAATGACAAACTGTAAAAATGATATAACTGCTTGGCCCGGTCTCATTGGAGTGAAAAGGGTCTTGTTGTTTTTATTTCTCATGATTTTGGGGGTCGAATCATTTGCATGAATGCCAACCCATTGGTTTCCACAAAGGGAGGGTTTTAGAAAAGCGAGATGAACGGAGAGATGGGGAGCTTAAGAAACAGGAAGGAAGAAGTCATGTTGTCTTTTATTAAACTGCCAATATGTGCCAGGATCTCAGCAGCAGGCGCCACACGCACGCAGACACACACACACACACACTTACTGTTCATTGTTTAAAGGTATGAGGCCTCTTATTTGTCTTGAAGAATAGAACAACTGTGTTGTGGGACATACACTATATCTCTCCGATCAGGCCATGCATGGTAAAGTAGCGTGTGTTAGGTGTAGCGGCCGTGGACAGTATGCCTGCACTTGCTTATTATGGTAAATGGAATGCTTTTATATAGCACTTCACAGTATTTTGCCTCACATTCACCCATTCACACACACATTCATACACCGATGGTGACTGCTGACATGCAAGGTGCAACCAACCACCGGGAGCAGTTGGGTAGGGGGGTACGGCACCTTGCTCAAGGATTCTTACAGGTAGGTCAACACTGGGGTGTTTGGCTCCCAACCTTACGGCTGGGAGCCAAACACCCAGACCACTCGACCATCCTGTCCCCAGTTATTAGTCAGTGAATGTGATCTCATCCCTTATTAGTGTTTTGCAATAGCCTGTAAAATAGTGTGCCACTTTTGTGGTCCTGAGAGTAATGACTCTCTCTTTTATGTGTGTGTGTGTACACTACTGTGGTTATTCTAGGATCGGTAGCCAGGTGACAACACAACATTATGTTGAACATGGTTTCATATGATGAAAAAAAAACTTTATTCCTGTGTCATGCCTGTTATGACAATAATAATAATAATATCTTTGCACCAACAGGGTTTATTTTAACAACAGGCCCATTCTGCAGATGGTCAGTTTCTCCGTCAGCACGTCCTAATGGCCTAGACAATCAGTCAGTCACTTTGGCCTCCAGCATGTCACTCGAAAGCGTCGGCAGTCAGTCTAATCTGCAGTAGTTTATTATTACTGATAATGGTATACTTTTTATTGGTACTGTGTTGGGCCCACATACTAGGAACCGCCGCTTTCTGGAGGTCGTGCCTAGAAATTTAAAAACCACTGATCTAGTGAGTTAGCTAGTGGCCGCTACTCAATAGCCTTCTGTTCCTCATCTTGGCTCAGTTTCTTCTCTGGTGGGAACACACTGCAGTAGACGGACTATGGCAATCCCATTGCAATGGGTGGTTCTCCCAGCACGGCCTCCTGTTGTGTGTGTGTGTGTGTGGCGCCACAGAGATGCATGGGTGCCTTCTTATCCGTTCAGTTCCCTTCAGATTTGACTCTTATTACACACAATAGTAAGAAACTGATTGGTTGAGGCTCGTTCAGGGCGTGTATTGTGTGGCGTGATTGGTGTTTGAATAGCCTGGCATGTCTCCCGCTGTAGCTTTAAGAAAAGAGTGTTTAGAATCACCTGACAGCAGGACTTCCTGTCCTGTAGTGAGCTGACAAGCGAGCACAGCCAAATTCCCAGTTAATGTACGATGGCGGAGCACAAAACTGACGACCGGTTAGGGTCACTGATGACAAGGAAAGCCATGTAATAAAATAGTGGTGATGTCTGTTCGGTTGTTCACTGAGAGAACCCCGCAAAACATGACCATGACTACCACAGCACAGCGCCACACCACATGGTCAAACAGCCCCATGACTTCCTTAGGTGCGTTCAGAATTGGCAAACAGTGGCGAACATGTTTGCTTTGAGCTTGAATTGTTTTACGATTTGTGTAAACATTCCAAAAATATTAGATTTTAACTGTCACCCTTCGTCCAGCTTCAACGTGTGTTCGTCGAGAACTGCCTCCTCAAACCACTTGCTTTTGTTACGCAAACGTTGTCGCAACGCGAACACAATGCAAACGCGAAACGGTTTAAATATGTTTGCAAACTTTCGCAAATGTTCGCTATGTTTGCCAATTCTCAACGCACCCCTGGTTTTGGTGTGGTCAGATCTGTATGACCGACCAGCTGGTTTTGATTTTGGTGTCTTGTCATATAAGATAAAAATCATTCTCTGATGTGTTGTATTGTTTGGCCACTGAATTCCTACAACAGTTTGTGTCTGGCTTGCTTTATATCACCGTACCCCACACCATTTTTATAAAAATTAACCTCTGCATTTGTTGTTAAATTCATTATTCTAGTTATTCTTTTATATCACTTTGAGACCACAGAGGTCAAAGCTACAATACCACGAACGTTGCTCTATGTGCGTGTGTGTGAAGTAAACGTAACCAAACTGTTAAGATCATTCTTCCAGGTGTATTTACTTTTTGCGGGTGTGGCATTACAATCTTCTCAACACTATTTCACTATTTAAGTTAAACAGTCTGGTGAGTAGGGGCTGTAAATAGTGACATTTACACAGCAAAAAAAATAACTCTACCCCCACAGATGTAGACTACATGTTTAGTTGCCTTAATACAGGTAGACGCACAGTTTTAGAGGCTTCATTGACTCAATTAATTTGTGCACTGTTCACTACCGTCTTCTGCCATGGAGCTAACATGATGTGTTAGCACACATGTTATTTCACGTCATTGTTCCAGCTATTATTTAGGCTCCTGGTACTCATTCCTAGACTCCCCAGACCGTTGTGAGACATGGTTGTCGGGCTGAAAACGCTAGGCTAGACAAGTCCATATTTCCTCATGGGAGAGCAGGAATGCGGGACTGGGTGGTAAGACAGGTGCGTGCGTGCGTGTGCACGTGTTGAACTAACACCCATAGGTTCCAAAACCCCCTCTTCTACTCTCTCTCCTTGACCACCGCCTCACCCCTCCCCCTCCCTTATTGGAGACAGATGTTTGATTTAAGGCGCGTCTATCTGCCAGAGCTGCCGTGCAGTGTAAACACACACACACACACACACACACACACACACACACACACACACACACACACGAGCGCACACGCACGGTGTCATATAACCGTATCACAATACACCCACTTCAATCACACATACAAATGCATACTGTGCTTTTGCAGCAAACAAGGGCATTGGGCGTATACACACACATGCGCACACACACACACACTCTTTCACACACTCGCTTGGGGACCTTGTAATGCTCACCATATGATTCGCTAGTCAAGCGGCAAAGGAGAAGAATGCTGTCGGTTTTTCAGAGGTCACCGTTTGTGTTGTACGACAAGCCTTCTTGAACACACCCCTCCTTTTAAAACAATTGTTTTTCTACATTGTTTTGTCGCATTCCTCTCTACCGCGTGTGCGCGTGTGTGCGCGTGTGTGTGTGTGTGTGTGGGGCACGGAAACTAAAGTAATTTATTTGTTAAGGCAAAAGTTGACGGTTAACTTGCTTGGAATTTTGCTGATAGCGCACTTGCGCACACTTGTGCACAGGCAGAAATATTCTAATCTACTCTTACGCCGATTACATACTGGATGCGTAGTTGCGTAACGTTTCACAGCGTAAACGTGACCTGGCTGTACTCTAAAATAAAGATGTGGTTCATTTGGTTGGCAGAATTTGTACTCTTATATTAATAACCACATTTCACCTGGAGCAATGTCAGTTTCATTCAGGGTTCATTAACGTTAGCTTACTACGACCGACCATGGGACCTATTAGCATCACCATGGATACCAATTGCAATCAGAAGGAGTTGCATTGTGGTTGCGTGAAAAGCTACTCAGCGTAGGGAAACTACGCATCAAGTATGTAACCTGCGTTACTCTCACTAACCCGTAATCTCTCTCTCTCTCTCTCTGTCTGTCTGTCTCTCACAGACAGAAATGTATTACTTCAATCTTAATAACAAACACACTCACACACACCTTCCAGTGGCATCCTGCCGCTCATTGATGAGGAAATAAGGAGGAGGGGTGTGTCACAAGCGATGGGAGGGAGAGAGGGGTCTGCATGAAGGGCGAGAGAGGGGGGAGTTGAGCGGTGTCCTGTGCTGTCCATTAATGTGTGTGAGGTGAGGCTGTGCCTCATTTGCATACCTCGCATAAACAGCCTAAAGTCTTTTTTTTTGTTTTTTTTAAAGAGCTGCCAAGTGTGATCTCTCGCGAAGATAGTCCTACTAATGATCTGGCTTCTCATTTGTCTTCATCAAGCAAGCAATCAGGGCCACATGCACACATGGAAGCATGCGTCTCCCAAACATTGAGTGTAGTGGGTGGGGGGGGGGTTGTGGGGAAATACTACATGTTTGGATAGCGTGTTATGTGAACCTGTTGGCTAGCCTTTAGTTGTTCAGGCGTCTGAACGTGTAACCACGCTGTGCTCCTGACAGCACACCAAGGTAGACTGGTGGTCGACTTGTGGTGGCCGCGGCAACGTAGCGGGATTTCATACACTGGACACTGTGTAGTAGAGGCCATATTTACAACATTTACTTGCAGAAATAAGGTTAAAACAAATGATTTAATGTGTGTGTGTGTGTGGTTTCCCCTAACTTGGGTCAAGGTCATCCCCTGATACAAGGGCGTGTGTGTGCGGGTGTGCGGGTGTGCGTGCGTGCGTGCGTGCGTGCGTGTGTGTGTGCGCGCGCGCATGTGTGTGTGGGGTCTGAGCGTGGGATGTATCGACCCACAGACAAAACCCATCAATACCATTCCATCTTCCTCACTTAGAATGAAACACACACACACATTCAACGCCCAGAAGGGTTGAGATTAAATGCGCGTGTACACACACACACACTCTAGTCTTACAAAAAGCCTTGCTGTCGATTCAGCAGTAGGCTTTTGGTAATGCCAGAAAAGGTAATTGAAGCCCCTTTCGACATTGAGGTGTGTGTGTGCGCGTGCGTGTGTGCATCAAGTTTAAATGTCCCTGTCTGAACCACTGTAGATCCCTTTTAGCTCAAGGCTAACACCTTCAATTAGCCTGTTTCCATTTTAGATGCTAATGGACTGGATTCCTCTGTTTGCCTCACATTCTTAGTTAGCCTCTCTCTCCTGTTTCAATCAGCACAGGTTTCAGATGGAGTATTCTGTGACATGTAGCGATGGTATGCAGGTGGTTTAGGGTCTAAAATTAATGTATGTTGTGTTGCATGTGATGTATGTGTGGTGTGTTGAGATAATGGCAGTCCTTCCTGCATTTTTGCACGCGTAGAATGGCGTCCCTTATGTGTGTCTATTGTGACGTGTGTGTGTGTGTGCCTCCCCTTCCTGTGTTGAGGAAGGAGCAGATGCTCACCCCTACAGGAAACACATACACACAGAGAGCTGAAGGGATGTGTGTCCCCCTTCCCAATTTTCTATTCGGATGTAAAGCAATGAGACAAGGTCCTTCTTTTTTTTTAATTTATTTATTTTTTTAAAAACCCTGGGTGTGGCTTTGGACCTAGCCTGATTCCAGTCAGGCTAGCGCCGCGAACAAAAGCAAGCGGTTTGAGGCGGGAGTTCTCGGCGAACACACGTTGAAGCTGGGAGAATGGTGACCATTTAAATCCAATATTTTTGGAATGTTTACACAAATCGTTCAAAGTAAACATGCTCGTCACGAACGTTCCCCACTGAGCATTTGGAAGGGCGTTCTGATATCACTATGAACGTTGGAAGGGCCTTCCCACTGAGCATGGGATTGGCCTTCTGACTCCATTGTGAGTATTGGAAGGGCCTTCTGACTCCATTGTGAGTATTGGAAGGGCCTTCTGACATCGCATGAGTATTGGAAGGGCCTTCTGATATCACATGATACTGCATGAGCATTGGAAGGGCCTTCTACTGTATGTATGTACAGTGGTCGTACTGTTAGTTCCATTGCAACGTGATTACCAACATCATGTAGGGTATTTTCCTCGAGGTTAGAATGGCGGGTGGGATATGAATTGAGTATAAACAGACAGAAACAAGCTCTTCCCCCCCCTTCCCAGAAAGCTTTACTTGAGGTGCTCGATTACTAAGGCCTGTTCACTTTGAACTCTTCCAGCGGAGGTTCCTGTGACCGGCAGCTCTTAGGCAGCTTCTAGTTGGAAAGGTTTGTGAAAAACAGATCTTTTAGACTGAGCTGTAGGCCAGCATTTAGCTAGTCTGTCTGTCTAACCCTGCTATTTATTGTAGCAATACTTGGAAGGCCACTCAACACTGGAACCATTGTGATGCATTCTGAGATGCACCCCCCTCCCCCCTCCCATATGCACGTGCACATACACCACAGACACGCACGCACAAGGTCTTATCTGCAGTTGAATTTAGTCTTATTTTTACTACTAAGTGTGTGTGCGCGCACGCTTTATCTCTTGCATTTTATTTTTATTATGTTTGTTGCTACAATGCCCCTGAGCCGAGGACCACTGTGAGAGACACCAGGAAATTAGTGAATAATATGAGCGAGGACATTGTTTTATTTTTAAAGGCTGAGTTAGCAATGCGTGTCATTGATGCTAGCTATCCGGGCTAATGGTGAAATCCTTACCAGTGGAAGGTGGCTACATCATACTATGCAAATGAATATCCAGCTATTTTAAATCTTCAAAGTTTAAAACATTATTTTATTTTAGGGCCTATATCGTGATACATATTGATTGATATATAAATATTTATATATTTACATTTTTGCAAGACAAATATTGATGATCCAGAGTGTTTTTTTTTTAAAGGCTACATCTTAATTATTTAATAAATCCAAATTATATTTCCAGGTTTGTGGTTTTATTTAAAATCTCTGTTAAATATTCTGTTAGAATAATGACAGCAACATGTCATCAGGGCTATTTATGCTGTACGTCAACAATATTCATTGCATAGCAAGTAAGTAAATGTTATTAATAATACATTTTCTTTTCATTTATTTTACGGACGCCTTTCAATACACTCAGAATAGAGCACCTTTCACAGACAAGGGGCACAGAGTGCTGTACAGTACAAGTAATGAGAACAATTAATATAATTATTATTATAATTAATAAAAACATGGCACAAAGTAAGGTACATCGTGCCTTAATGCAGCCTTAATGTGCGTGTGTGTGTGTCCTGTAGGAAGAAGTGTGGTGGTCTGTCTGTCTGCCTGCCTGCCTGCCTGCCTGCCTGCCTGCCTGTCTGTCTGTCTGTCTGCTGGTTAATATTTACAGCCATGATTAGATTTAGTCTGCTTTCTGAGACACAGGAAACCTCTCCCACACACACACACGCCACATGCTTCCAGGAACAATAGGCCTGGGACACACACACACACACACACACTGACATACCACACACACCGGACTCACTTAAAACATACAAACAGGATGGATTTTGTACTGTATGTAGACAAATGCACATAGACTTCTCCCAAGATACGCATGCACGCACGCCTCTCCAGCACATATGAAACGTGTAGTTCTCCAGCTGTTTGCCGCTGGGTCCTCACACAACCTGCCTTGCTCAAGAGCAAGCAGCAGTCAGGCCTGCCATTCACCCAGATAGTCTGGGGTGACATTCCCCTCTCAGCTCACACACAAACTTCCAAATATAAAATGTACTGTCCTTGCCTCCACCTCCATCTTCTTGTTTAAAACCCGTTTTGCGACTGGATAAGCCATTGCATATTGGACAACAGATGAGGACATGGGCCCATTTATTATCATTTGCATTAGTAGTTTATGGGAGGAGGTAAGGCGGGGTCAGCGGCACGTACGCTAAAATACACGTCCATTGGGATGTATGAAGGGAAGATGTATAGGACCTGGCTTGCGCATGGCTTCACACATCTGAACATTTCTGTGCGTACGCACTTTACGAGTTTTGTGAGTACGCCATCTTTTAGTTAACATGACATGCCAGAGGAATTGTTGTCACAGGTCCATCTGGGAGGTCCATCTGAATCGGTCAGTTGATTGGATGAACCATCTGGTCGTTTTCGCTGTCGGCACACCTAAACCACGCCCGTATAGCTATAAACACCGCGATGATGGGAATGTTCAGTTGCTAACAAATATTAGGGTTGCATGATATTGACAATGTGATATTGCGATACTGATCATGAAAATGAAAAAATCGATATTCATTTATATATTTTAACATGCGTAATAACACACAGGTTATGGGAAAATGCATCAAAATATATTCATAACTTACTTACTGACAGTCATATTGGACTGGTACAACAACAGTAATTTCAAGCTTACCGGTGAGACATTCTTTTTGTCCACTGATGTTTCCTCTTCGATCTCTATTATGTCATTAGCTTCCTCAGCCACACATCTTACTGGTCTGTAAATCAATCACAGCTAAGCCAAACAGCCAATGGACGCATCTCTCCACTAAATAAACAGAATATTGCATCGTTCCAGCAACATTTTTTATATGATATTGCGACAACGATACTGAGTCAATATATTGTGCGCCATTAAACTTTAAACGATTGCGTTGTTTTGAAGTGCAGTTAAAAACTCAAACTCTCCCGCCCCCCCCCACCCCACTCCAGATGAGCGAGAGGCTGTCCAGAAGAAGACCTTCACCAAGTGGGTCAACTCCCACCTGTCCCGCGTGTCCTGCCGCATCACGGACCTCTATATGGACCTGAGAGATGGACGCATGCTTATCAAGCTGCTGGAGGTCCTGTCTGGAGAGAGGCTGGTGGGTGGCGCACGCACGCACGCACGCACGCACGCACGCAGTTCATTTGGGTTATAAGGCTGGTGAGGCAGATTAGTATTTCACAGGTCTTATCAACCTGATAATTATTAACCTGGTGTTGAACTTGGTGTGTTCTCTCTCCCTCTGTCTCTCTGTCTCCCTCTGTCTCTGTCTCCCTCTCTCTCTCTCTGTCTGTCTCTCTGTGTGTGTGTGTCTCCAGAAATGTAATCCATACTCTGCTTCAGTTCATGCTGTATCTTCCTCCATATTTGTGTCAACGTCTGTCTACCCTCACTCTCTCATTCATACGCGCGCTCTCTCTCTCTCTCTCTCTCTCTCTCGCCCCCCTCCCTCCCTCCCCCAATTCAACTTTGCTTTATTGGCTTGAAAGTTCAAAGATGATTTTGCCAAAACACAATTCTCTCTCTCTCTCTCTCTCCCTCTCTCTCTCTCTCTCCCTCTCCCTCTCTCTCCAGTGTGATTCATACTGTGCTTAATGCTCTATTGTCCTCCTCCATATTTGCATGTGTTGACATTTTTCCCTCCCCTCTACTCCCATTTCTCTACTCCCACTCTGCCTCTGTCTCTTCCACATTCTGTCTGATTAGTTCCTAAAAGGAGCACGTCTCTCTCTACCAGCCTAATAGTTTTAATTTAACGTCGCTCAAAACGTCTTGGTGAAATGGCGGCCCCTCTGGTTTAGAGGCACCACTGCAGCTCTGACATAGTTTTTTTTTTTATCCTCCCTCTAGAAGAGCTTTTATTATATACTTGTTATGCTTGTATGTGAATACTTATTGCTGTAGTCACTTTTGCTTTGACAATTGCAGAGGTCATTGTATGTTACCCTAGTAACGCTCCTGTCCAGTACAGATTACAGCGTAATATCCAGAGACGAATTAAAAGTTAATGTTTTGCCCATAAAACTATATATTGCTGCTATAAATGCATTTCAAATGACTGTACCATGAGTGAGACCTTCATGACCGTGTGTGTGTGTGTGTGTGTGTGTGTGTGTGTACCACACATCTCACCATCTCTTATCTGCCTCCATAGTAAAATCTCAACGGCCACACCAGGGGTCATGCCAGTGCTCTTGGCTCTGGGAGGGAGGCGTGTCTCCGGATAGGATCACACCGTTAGTCAAATGTTCAGCGTGTAAATGGGACTGCTCTGTGTAACTGTCCTGGAGACTTGAGTGCTTGTGTTCACTTGGGTCTAGCTGTTCCGATCGCTGGAAAGGCTGACGCCGCAGCATCGATACCTTTGTTGATTACATGACGCCATGACGACTGGCATTATTTCAGGTTGTCTTAATGGGAATTAATATTGTATCGGTCAATCGGCGAGAGCACCCACGACCTCATTTAATTTCAAAGTGCTTCTCTCCAGCGCTTGTTTCTAGGCTGCACAAAAAAGAAATAACACGACATGGACTCCAGCGCTGTTTCAAAAGTTTTCAGTTTTCAACTGAAAGCGCGGGGACTTTCAGCGCTTACCTACATAGGCCTTGTGTTGAAAATAGGCTCTCACAGCACTAAAACGTGGTTTTTGGACACACTCATCTTTCTGCTGTTGCTGATGGGGACCTCTTCTCAGGGCCCTGTGGGCATATACTGAGGGACGCATTATATTAACGCTATTATTATAACACTCCCACGTTGCACAGTATCATCGGAAATTGTGCTTAAATTATGCACTTTGCCCAAAATTTGTGTGGCTGAAGAAAACGGCGACACAATGGAGTTTAAAGAGGAAACGTTAGGGGCCAAAATGCCTCTCTTAGGTAGCTTGGAATTACTGCTGCTGTTGTTATAGCAGTGCAATATCACATTTAGTCAATATCGTGCAACCCTAGCTTCTACCGACCTCGCTTGATTGACACATCCCTGACTTTGTCGGTTTAGCTGCACCTTATTAAAGGCATTTTTTTCCCCCTCAATGATCAAGATTGATAATATTCACACCCGATATTTCACACTAAACTTCTCACAACGCCTGTGTTAACACGTTGAGGCTTTGAGACTTCCTGTATAAAACGTAGAATTGTATTTATTTGTTATAAGTTCTAGTGTCAAAAAGGCCTCAACTTGGCCGAACTTAGTCAAAATAACGTGTACGATTTATATCATACACAATGTGTGTGATTTTAAACTGTTCTAAGCTGTGGAATGTGCTCTGGGGGAAAACAATAATATCCATTCACCTTGTTGTAGATGTCATTAATATTATTAAAAAAATAAATCCAGAAAGTGACAGCTTGAATAGTGTAAACACAATGTTTAATAATGGCCCTTCAGCGTTTATATAAAACTATCTGCAATGATTTTAAAAATTACAATTTCCTTTTTTCTTTTTTTTTTTAAAACGGTGACATTGAGCGGAGGGGAGAAAATGGAGGATCAGCAGTGAGCTAGGAAGGTTAGAGGAGGAGGGGGGGGGCAAAGAGGTTACGTTGAATTTATTATACAAATAATGTTTATTTTCTGCTAGGAGGACAAGGCATGAGGAAAAGAAGTGAAAAGTGATGATGGAAAGGCCTTTAAAAAAAGGTTAAAACACGGACATATCTGAAAACTGGAGTAAGTGGCTGTCTCACCAAGGCTACTTCAGGATACTGCCATTGCTCGCCTGGTGTTGTCATGGCAACTGGGAGTACATTAATCGTGCACATTAATCTCTTTCTCTCGCCCTCCCTCTGTGGTACGTTGTCTTTCTACTGTACATCTCCTCTACATCTGCCAACAATTTTTATCCCCCCCCCACCCCCCCCCCTTCCTTATAGTCAAATTGTTTTCTACAGCGGGAATCCCAGAGGTGGCAAAAAAAAAACAATGGGCCTCCATTTTCAAGCAAGGAATTCTCAGATTTCTTACAGTGCTGCGGTTTCCATCTCAGAAAGACCCCCCCCTTCCCCCCCAGTAGAGCTGTCGGTAAAGGGACTGTAGATCGCGGAAGCGGGAACTTGCACACAGTTCCTGGGCCACTACAGAGCAACAACGCATCGATCCCCCAGCTGAACATTTCTACGGCAGTTGTCACAGTGTAGTGACACGTGAACACACGTGCACAAAGTCATGGGCTTACAGGGTCTTAACGGTCTGTCTGCCACAGAAGCATGCACACGCATCCATTGCATGAGCACGCACGCACGCACG